>JALPQI010002387.1:0-123152 GCA_025490895.1 Thaumatotibia leucotreta
TGTCAGTGTGTAGCGGTGTTCATGTTTTGGCAGCATACTCTCTATATTTATGTTATTTTTTTAATTTACTGGTCGTTTTCTATTTACGCTTGTACTCCCATCTTGCAATTTAGATTTTGGATTATTTCTATTCAGAAACACTAGCTCTTTATCATTAATACTCAAAAAAGTGGCCCCAAAATTATCATGCAATATTTCGCGTGTTCGATTTGTTACGCTATAGGATTTTGTTTTGAAAACGTGTAACTAAATGGACAAAAAGGGGTCATTTTTCAGATTTAAAAAGGAAATAGCTTGTTCTGAGTAGGATTAATGTGGAATTACCCATGTCTAAAAAATAATTACTACCGTAAACAGTAATACCCTACTGCGGTACGTAAATACCTGTGTCCCAACATCCCAACCTGTACCTTTTATACAGTAAATAACAGAAGTTTAACAAAATGATTATTCGAAGGCAAGTCTCATTGCAAGTTTGAGAAAAGCAATATACAAATATCGGCGAGAAACAAGGTTCCAGACCGCGTATCTCTATCTGGCCTCAGTTCCTTCGGCCAGATAATATCTACTTGCCCTCTAACCCTTCGTTTCCCGTCCTCTATAGTAATGTACTACATTTAAACATCACAGATTTTGTACTGATTTCTTTTAAGGCTATTATAGACTATCGCAATGTTCTATCCCACTTCTGATTTTTTAAATCCGGTCAGTGTCTAAGGCCCTTTACTCATTACCCTGTAAAAATGTATGAGAGAGCCAAAGTGTTGATAAATCTTTAAGACTTTGTAAATATTGTATTCTAAATTAAACTTAATAATAGTTTTATGTCGTTCTTAGTTGTAAGATTCTCTCATTTGTTTTACCTCAAAATAGTTACAAATAGAATGTAATTTGTCTCGATTTTTTTAGTCGATATGTCAATAAATGTCAAAGGTGATACAAATTGTTCTTTAGATGTCGCTTTTGAAATTGATTGGTACATAGAATGAAAGGCTGCTTATTAAACTGGATTAAAACTGCACGGCATAATGGATCAATGTTTTAACGATTTTAACGTATTTTATAATGTAGGATTGTTTTCAACTCTTACTTCCATCAATATCGTTATGTTATACACCGTATTTTCATCCATTAAATTTAACAGGCTGCTAGTGTATTAATTAGAGCTGCCTGGTATATTTTTTTGTAAAATTCTAAAATAATATTGTCAATGTTACACCAATAAATCCTACTACAACAATAAATGCTTAGATTTTTCTATGGCCACATATTTTTTTAATCCAGTGCAATATAAAGCCAGCTGTCTCTAGCACAACCTGAAATAATATATTTCTTCTTAAACTTATTACCTTCCTATACTTTAAATTATTTTATTAAATTATGTATTACAAGCTGCAAAGGGATAGTCAAATATTTAATGTTATTTAGGTTATTTCGAAATTACTTTGAGATTATTTATATTTTTTTACTTCATATTTTTATAACTAGTTTCTAGTTGTGGCGTGTTTCTAAGGAAATGTACGCTTGTGTAAAATAATTATAAATTAATTGTGATTATGTAAAAATATACCTCTAAATAGTTAAAATCTAGTTAAATTTTGTTTGCTCTAATATATTATGCGTTCTTAAAAAAAAGTTAACAGTATACAATTCTTAATTTTATCAATTCCATCTACGACATGTCTGCTTATTTATTTCTTTCTTTCTTTGGAACCTCCCAAAGAAATAAATTCTCTTACTCATTTTGGATGCTTTTACAATTTTTATATTTTAGGATAAGGGTACAATGTCCTATTCTAATATTTATGTTATTTATAGTTTAAATAATTTAGGTTTTGACTATATTGAGGTATATTTTCTACACAATCATTGTAATGTTCAAAATTATTTAGTAAATATTCTTTTATGTATACTTTTAGTTTCTTATCGTTTCCGTCCATATTTTTTTGTAAATAATGTTTAGAGTAAGCATTGTTCTTATGTCCTCGGCACAGAAGATGGCAATACGTACCTTGACTTCGTTCGTTAAAAGAAAATGGCCATAAAAACACACAAAATAAAACAGTAAGAAGGTGAATTCCTACCTCCTTATTCATAAACGTCTCCTAATTTAGCAAGCCGCTAAGTGTTGTTTGTCCCTTTCGATCTTAAGACATATTGATAACACAGAAAATGACAAACAATACTTAACAGCTTGCCGAGTTAGGAGACTTTTATGTATAAGGGATTTTTAACATGTTTTGTACAAAAGCCAACACAGTTATTTGACCATACTAAACCCTTACAAAGCCTTTTTATTAGAACACATTGAAAAAACTCGATATTAATTCTTGTATTTACATTAATTATCTACACTAATTTGTAGGTATTTTTGTTAATTCGAAAATAATATATCATAATTTTAAAAACATAATTAATGTCCATCCACCTATGCTATAAATATGTTTTATAAATTTTTCATAACAACATACAGCTGAAAAAAAACTGCCAATATTGAAGAATAAAGTCGAGCTACTGCTTGCAATTATCTGTGCTGTTAGTCCCATAGCTCGCTTTATGACAACAGAACATACAGTGTAGAGATACGCCAAAGACTTGATTGTATGTCTCACCGGTGAAGTATTATGTGCAAAGCAATAAGTTCTCGCCAAAGATTATGTGAATTGGTTGCTTTTTGAACGAAAATCACGTTAATACGTCGCTATACTTAGTGTCTCCTAAAAATCTATAGACGCGAATTCGGCTAAATTTATTTATGAAAACCTTTATTACTACACAATAAGAGCGCAAAAGAAACAACTTTGATGACTAGGGGTCGGAACTATGGGTGCAAAACTTTATCAAAACTTCTCAAGTGGACTTGACATAGCACAAACATCCATAAATTATACATATCTACACACCCACACATTGTAAGCTGAAGATTCCGAGATAGGGAATAAAATTGGATACAGATTTTTCAATAATATTCGTATTTTTCTTGGCTGAAGCGTTCCCATATGTCAATTTTAAAGTTTTGTTAAAGTTTTGCACCCATAGTTCCAACTCCTACTGGTGACACCTCGCCTTTCTTTCATTTTGAATACGGGTGTTTTTTCTATCAAACAGATGTTGCAGATACGAGTTTGAGTAAGTGTAGCGACGATATTATATGTTTGTATTTTACATCTATAATGACTAAACTGAATTGATACTTTCTTTTTTTTCGAATTGTCTATGAAAGTGTATAAAAAAAATGTGCTTCTTACGACTTCTTAGTAATACGCTGTTAAAGTTATTCGGTTTCGTCATGTTACACCGTGTATAACAGGATAAAATATGTTTGTGTACATATTGTGTGTGATTGTACTTCATTGTGTTCATTGAGTTTAGTTCAGGAAATCTACATATTATGTGATAAAAAAATCTAATTATTATTTTGTGTCAGCCTCCGTAGCCTAGCTGGTAGTGACCCTGCCTAAGAAGCTGGGTCGCGTTTTATAAAGTTACAATTTACAATTTCGCTGTTTGCCTCTCTAACGCACGCACACATTGGCTAGAAAGAGAGGCAAACAGCGAAATTGTAAATTGTAATTTTATAAAACGCGACCCTGGAGGTTCCGGGTTTGAATCCCGGCGAGGGCATTATTTGTGTAATTATTTATCACAAATATTTGTTCCTTGGTCATGGCTGTCTATGTATTTAAGTATCTATATGTATCTATCTATTATATATATCGTCGCCTAGTACCCACATCACAAGCCTTAATTGAGCTTACCGTGGGACTAGGTTGATTTGTGTAAGATGTCCCAAGATATTTATTTATTTATTTATAAATTATTATGTTATCGTAAACCACAATGTCTCAGAAAAATCGTCATTTGTTCGCCAACAGTAATTTTACTTTAAAGGACTAAGACTGCAGAGTTCATCATCATCATTCATCATCATCACTATTGTCTGTTTACTAACAAAAGCCAAAAACCGTTTTTTTTTTTAAATTTATGTTTAATGTGACTTAAAAATACTCAAAAAGCAACCAATTCTACAGTGCCTCTCCCTACTCAAAACTTGAATAAATTTGTGTATCCCTTATTTATTAAAACAATTATAAATAATTATTTTGAATTGCTTTATTTCTGAAAGCATATCGAGTTAAGTGATAATTCTCACGTCATTGTAAGGATAGATGATTTGTTTAATTTGTACTAAGATATATGTAAGCAAATGCACCAGTACGAAATAAAGGCATATGAGTTTATATAAAACATTTTTTTTCTCTGATTCCCAAAGAAATGTGGGTCATTTTATTCAAAATTGCTTCTCAATGTTTTTTATTTGTACTAGATCCCAAGCAGGAGAAAAAGTGACTCAATTATTTCATACATTTTATATCCCAGCAACGGAATGAAATATTTGAATAATGCAAAGAAATTTTGGGTCATTTTGTTTTATCCTATGATTATCAAATTTACATGAAAAACATCCGTTACAAAAATATGTGGGGAAAACTTTAAATAAAATGAACCCATAAAAGCCCCGTTTTCCAAGATTGAGGCACTATGAGTGTTCTGGCCGAGCATTTGTTCGTTCTTGAGCAGATGAAAACAGGATTCACATAGCAAAATGTTCGTTCGTCAGCCCACGAACAAGTGAATGCTCGCTCAGAACACTAAGTGGAAACGCAGCTTTAGATATATCGTAGCGTCCGGAGTGCTCAAAAATATCTGAACACACTTCTATCGTTATGGCAATAAATACTTTCAAGAATATTTTTGGTCACAGCTTTTATTGTCGACTGACTTAATTTATTTAGGTTCTCATGCTCATAACCAAATATAAACCACATTAGAGTGTCTAAACAATAGTCGAGCACGAATCAACTCAACTCATATCGACGCTTATTATAAACACCACCTTGTCGTAATTTGAATTCTAACAATAAAACACAAGAATTCCAATGCAGGCGCGTATTATTTTGGAATATAGAGATGTACATGATAAGCAGCGATATAATATAATTATCTTGATCTGAAATGATTAATAAAACAACAGAAAAGGTTTTAGTGAACACATTTGTTTTCAGTTTACAGCATTAGTCAGGTGACCACAATGATAATCTGAACTTGATTGTACCTGTTCCCAAAATGAACTTGTGCCATATTTAATTTCAGTCTTCTTGTCATCTTACTTATTTTGTATTCCGTTTCACTAGCATTGCATCTTAATGTTTTGATTATTACTTCAGGGTATTAATTATATTCTTTGATACAAAGTTATTAATGCAAATTCATGTGTTTACTGGATAAAATATTGTACTTTTGACGAAATCTCTGCAAATTTAATAAGCTTTGGAAAAAGCCCAGAAACATTATCCTTAAATATCACCACAACCAAAGCTTTTATCTATTCTGTTGGAAGAATATCTACTAACGTTTTATTCCGTTCAGAATCATTAAGTTCAAAATCAGTACATATTAAATAAGTTCTAAATTTTCTTAAATTCCTGTTTAATTACACGACAGTTCCTTTTTAATACGTATTTATTTTTCTGCGTAACTTAGAACGAAGAATGGACTAAGAGGGTTCGTACTGAGTTCAATGTGTCTATCTGGACAGAAAATGTGGATACCCCTATTCAAAATAACTTCATCTTTCCATGTAGGTACTATCGATTATCTTGTATGTTGCTCATTTGTTCTCAAGTTATGATTATGAAGTTACGCTTCTAAGTTCCTTCTATTACTTGTTGTTCTTTCAACTCTTCAAGGAGTCCCATCATTTTTCTTCGTCGTAAGTTTATGTGGTTTATCGGGCTTGCTTTTCTTTGATTCCTTCTTCTCTTTGTGCTCAGCAGCGTTCCTCGGGTTTCGTGTCTTACATGGCTTCCTCTTCGGTGGATCAGCTGATGATGAGCAGGCTCTGTGTTTGGTTGGACATGAAGAGCTTCGGGCGGACTTTGAGGAGTCGTTGTCTGACATTTTGGATTTGTTTGGTAATGACTAGGATTTTACATTATCGCTTTACAAAATAGGGGGTTGACGAGTGGCTAATTTCCATGAACGGTTGTCAAACTGATAAAAAATAACTTTTATTTGTACCTAACCAAAGAGGTTACTTAATATTTTTTCATGCTGTTTGTATCAAGTTTGTATATGAATTTTGAACTTTCCACTTTCCAAAAGGAAGAATTGTAGCAAAAATATACAGGTTGATTTTTTATTCACCATTCAAATTTTAAAGGGTTATTCTGAGGTCATATTGATGTACTTTTACAGTATAAACACTAAACGGCCAGCTCAACTGACACACTTGTCAGACTGATCAACTCTGCGAATTAGGTATAGTCCCATCAAATAATGTCGAATGGGTCAGGAAAGCCTCTATTTTCATGGCATTCTCTAGACTGTAGGTGCGATGAAACACTTAATAAGATTAGCGGACGATTTGCCGTGACTGACATTGACAGTTTGGTGCAATTGGTACAACTTTGATATCAAAAATGAGGATGCAATCCAAAGGTGCAATCGGTGCATTCCACGAAAAGTCTACTTTGTCGGGAACGTGGCGGATATGACAGCTACCTTAGAAATATATGGAAAGTGCGAGAATTCTCTATAAATACAAACACCCAGTTATAAAATTAAGATATACCAAAAATTGTACTCGTCATTTTCTTAGATGTAAGCGAAGAACTGCGTCACAAACCCGACATTCTAGTGGAATGCACCATAGACATATAAATTTATAGACCGAGTCTATTATTATCTGTGGGTGACGCCGGCAATGCCTGTCAACGATGTTTGTTTGGGTATACTAGTACACCTAAACCGCAAATAGTAAAAGTGATTAAAATCAAGCTTTTCATGTATATTTCTGTTCGATAAGTGCACCGAATGTGATAAAAGTGATGACTTGTGTGGTCCCAGAAACCGCCAGGGTTACCTGAATGAACAAATCAAAGACATTACGTTTCACCGGTAATTTAGTTTTGACTTGAATTTTAAGATTTCGAACCTTATTATGGTAAAAGTAACTGAAAATCTTATTCAATATTTGTTGCCGGATACATGCGTGTAGTTTTGTGAATTAAACATTCGTATTTGCATTCGTAATGTAATTATAAATAGTGGGATTCAAATATTTGTATCGCATAGTGTTGTGCTTAAGAGACCGATCGTGATATCGATAAATGTATTGATAGCCAACTCAGAAAATGAATCGATGTTTTTAATTTCCAACAGGTTTCCACAGGACACTGAACAAAGGCTATTATGGGTCAAAAATATCAAAAAGGCAGACGACTGGTGGCCTAAATAGTATTCAAAAATATATGCGCCGCACATTTTTAAGCTGTTGTTTCAGGCAAGGGTACGCGCATAAGTGATTACATTCTGACGTAGTACCCACCATATTTGGTAATCATCCAATGTCATGTCAACCAGAAAGTAAATTAAGTTTAGTTTAATAATGACACTCATGTGATACTTGTGTAGAGTGATTAATTATATAGAAGCCATCATACGAAAATTGTTAGGTATGCTTTAAGGGATGATAGTTCCATAAAACATGTTATAATGAGGGTTTTCTGAAATGCCATTCACCAGGGCGGCAGCACTGAGGCGTCAGGTCCAGAAACTTGTCTAAATTCTCAGAGCGCCTATAGTTTCGTGTTTAAATGATTTGTACGAGTTAATAAAATTATGTAAAAATAAAATTACCTTCTAGTTAGTTTTTCTTTGAGGCTAGATAATTGTGTTTCTTGGCGGGACCTTACCGCTAAGTGGCGCCAACTAGTGGCATCCGTTTTTTAGACCGAACACTTCTTATGACATTTGACATTTTAATTAAAGAAAATATTTCATTAATTTTGCGATTTTATTTTTATCCTAAAATTTAGATTCAGAAATCATGACATATTAAGGATCGCAGAAGATCGTGATTCTGAGTAGGAAATAAGGTTTATTCCTACTGTATTCGCTACCTAATCTGGTAAAAATATTATTATTGCCGATAAAAGCATACGATGAAGACTGGACAACACTAAATAGTAATGACATTTTATCTAGTCAGGTTGGTAGCATTGTTCAAGAAAATGGAGTCATTGATAGAATTCACGACCAAGTAGAGCTACCTTATTTGTCTCTTTTACCTTAAGGAATACATCCTGAGATGGTAAAGGATGACAATAGTTTGTTCAGGTATGTCTTAATACACGGAATCTTCCCTATATTTTATCTGTGGAATGCACCAATCCATCTTATATTCCTATAAATTTCCTATGTCTTCTTTGCTATGACTAGCCATAGACAACGGAAGTGTTCTTTCATCCACAGCGCACAATCAAAACCTTCAAATTTGACAATACAATTTTTGACAATAAAACAACAAAATTCAATAAAATTATAATAAAAATGTCTTCACAAAATTCTGCAAACCCTATTCCTGAGAAAAAATGTCCGGAAAAAAAGTGCCCCCCGGAAGACGAATGCAAGAAGAAATACAACCCAAATAATCCATGTGAGACGACGGAAAAGAAATGCAAGAAACATGATCCCTGTCGCTCACTTAAGAAGAAAAAGAGATGACATATAGTTAATAATAAATTTTGATGTTTAATATAAAACCACAGCGACTATTAAAGCACTGCAATCATCAAAATATAAGTGTATTGCATTTTACATAATATTTGGGTCCATGCAGCATTTTCCCTTCTTACCTTTCTTTGCCTGTCTTCATGCGACAATTTCATGGCATTTCAGCATTTCAGTAGTATTATGTGGTACCGCGTCTAATCGTTTGTCGTCACGTTCTAACAAGTATGCAAGTGTGAAAGGGATCTGTAATTCACGATACATTGATAAAACGGGACCATCATAAGCCACCATTCCACCCTCATCTTCCCTTCTTCCATAGTTTAAGTCAGTGCGGAAAGTCAAGTGAAGTGTAGCTAGTATGATTGACGTACGCACGTTTCTTTTGCTCGTGACTTCATCCGCGTGGAATTTATTAAAAACTACCCTATGTTCTTTCTCATGGCTTGAACTATCTCTGTGCCAAATTTTAAGTATTTAATTAATCTGAACTGATTTCAGTTCAGCCGTTCGCGAGTATAAGTCACTCAACTTTCATTTATTAATATTGATAACAATGATTACAAATTGGTACAATCTCTAATTGTAAAATGTTGAATGTGGGAAATTTGGAAAATGTGTGATTAAAAATTTGGTCTAAAACTATTCTGTATAAAATGAAATCTAGTAAATAAACATCATGAATAATACAGAATGGGGATCCCTCCTCTGACAGGAAATTAAATAATGTGGTAAATTCAGAAAATTACAAAAAACAAGAACCCATTGTGTATATATCGGACATGGGGTAATTTAGAATTAGAAATAAAACGCTATCTTTGCGTCTAGCACCAAGACACACGTATACATCCTTTTAGTATCGTTTTCTAGCCAAATTTGTGCCTGGCTGCCAAATGGAAAATATGGTTCCCGCCTGGCCCGCGCGCTATGTAATGGGAATAACTTGCTAAACTTGGCTACAAATCAGTAATGGTAAAGTCCCGATTTAATTGTGCATCTAGGGAGGTAAGTACGGTATCACTCACGAGAGTGTTAGAAACTAATGACTCGAGTTAGTATGCCTCTTACCGACCGTGATGTATACAATGTTTTTCATCACACTTGCGCACAAAAAAATACGTTATAAGACAAAATATATTTTTATATCTGTTACTACCGCGATGCATGCATGCAATGGCGCGCTTAGAAAGCAAGTGTGATAAAAAGCTAGTTAAATTACCTACTGGGATGTTATTCTCATTTCGGGAAATTTTGGCTACCAAACGGTACTAAAGGAACGAAAGATTACATTTGACGTGCCTGTTGAAGTTATCAACTTTAAAGGCCATAGTCGGATTTTCATAGTAAGTCAGCCTTTAAATCAACCAGACTCTAGTATTTTTTTGTGAGTACCTCTTATGGTGAAGAATATTTCTGCTGAGTATCAACGTCCTATCGGTGACAGTTTTTGAAATATGATTTTTTTTAGTTTTTTCTTTAATGTGTTGTATCTCAGGATGTATAAAAGCGAATTGCTTCAAATTTTGAAATAATGTTCTTTAATTAGATATGCATCGAATTTAAAAAACTGAATATCGATTGTCGTATAAAAAAAAGAAAAAAAAAGACCAAACAATTTTTCATATTTTTTTTTGTGTACCTATGAAGTAGTGACACCTCTATTTTCTTTTTCTAATTATAGACCATACATTGGCCTACTAGTTGCCTAAGTATCAAAATTTTCCAAGCGGTACTTCTTACCAAAAATCGGCAATATGTGTGGTCAAGTTCTGCATTCAATCGGTGTTTTTCAATGTAGTATACAAACTCTTCATTTATATTTGAGTTTTCTTATCAGGTTATCTTATTTAAGAGTAAATGCTAATGACAACTTAATGTCATCATGATGCAAGCTGTTTATTTCATTATTAATCGGCCGTTTACCATTTCAACTAGCGTATCTCGATAATATTTAACTGCAATGAATCCGTTTCATGGAAATATTAATAAAAAGTGCAAGAGCTGCAGCAAATATTTAAAAAAAGATAAGGGTAAGAAAAAAATATGAAATAAACAGCTTGCATCATGATGACATTAAGTTGTCATTAGCATTTACTCTTAAATAAGATAACCTGATATGAAAACTCAAATATAAATGAAGAGTTTGTATACTACTTACATTGAAAAACACCGATTGAATGCAGAACTTGACCACACATATTGCCGATTTTTGGTAAGAAGTACCGCTTGGAAAATTTTGATACTTAGGCAACTAGTAGGCCAATGTATGGTCTATAATAGAAAAAGAAAATAGAGGTGTCACTACTTCATAGGTACACAAAAAAAAATATGAAAAATTTTTTGGTCTTTTTTTTTCTTTTTTTTATACGACAATCGATATTCAGTTTTTTAAATTCGATGCATATCTAATTAAAGAACATTATTTCAAAATTTGAAGCAATTCGCTTTTATACATCCTGAGATACAACACATTAAAGAAAAAACTAAAAAAAATCATAAGTCAAAAACTGTCACCGATAGGACGTTGATACTCAGCAGAAATATTCTTCACCATAAGAGGTACTCACAAAAAAATACTAGAGTCTGGTTGATTTAAAGGCTGACTTACTATGAAAATCCGACTATGGCCTTTCAACATTGGCTTATTGACACGTAGTCCAAGTTCAATTACCTCGAAAATGAAACAAAGAACCGAGAGAATATAATATTTAATGTATTGGGGTAGAGACTTTCTGAACAAACTTTATGCTTAGAGCTCTATTAGGCCAGTCTTACACATCCGGAATCAGAATATGAATTAATACTCCTAATTTCAGATTGACACTTGACAGTTGTCTTGCGAAAACGTCTGAAGACGTGACATTGACAACCCAAGCATAGACAATTAGACATACAGAACGACGCTTTGTCTATGTATTCATAATCTGAAATCCATGGGTGTTGGTCCTCGACATTGTATGGAAAAACGTGCGTTCTGAATTCATAACGCATGTCAGATCAACTTTGTCAGAGCAATCTGAAAAAATCAGAATGTGTGTGGTCAACAGCTAAATTGTATGCGAATCCGTACGTTATGAATTCATAATATGAATGAAGAGTATTAATTCATATTCTAATTCCGGATGTGTAAGGCCGGCCTTAGTTAGAACCATTTTTTTTAACCGACTTCAAAAAAGGAGGAGGTTCTCAATTCGACTGTTTTTTTTTTTTTTGTTGTATGTATGTTACCCGATATCTCCGAGAATAGTGAACCGATTTTAAAATTTCTTTTTGTGATCGAACGTGTATTACCCCGAGATGGTCCCGTTGGCACCAAGTTGCGGTCTGATGATGGGATCTTGGAGGAATCGAGGGATCTCTTCAATTGTTATAGGTACATGTATGGCGCTTTTGGTAATTTTCATTCATTTACAAGAATTTGCATTCAGAAAGTAGTATTTGAGGAAACCAATGACGGAAACAAATCGGGAATCTTGGAGAAACCGGTTTTTAAATTTTTAATTTGGTGATTATTTATAATAAATATCTCGGGACATCTTACACAAATCGACCTAGTCCTAGTGATGTGGGTACTAGGCGACGATATACAGGGTGTAATCGATAAGTGTTTACAGGCCATAATTCCGTAAATATGAGATATATTAGAAAACTTTTAACTGGTACCGAAAGAGTTACCCAGCGAGTAAAATTACATTAATTACTTTTTCTAAATAGATGACGCATTATTAAAAAATACTAAGTTAAAACGCTCCCATACATTATGTATGACGACTTACAGCCTTAAAGAATGTCAGGTGTCGTAAGAGATAAAACTGTAAGAGATTCGTTATTTGTACGAATACATTGTAATAAAATAATAATACTGCCGTTTATGAAATAATTAATCTAACATTTATTCTTGAGTTAAAAGGTGGTTATCTTTGAAAGAACGATTACCTACCTACTAAATGTATGGAAGGGTTTGAAGTTAAATAATATTTGGGATATTTTGGATTTTATTTCAAAAAAGTTATTAGTGTAATTTTACTCGATGGGTAACGTACTTTCGATAACAGTTAAAAGTTTTCTGATATCTCTCATATTTACGGAATTTTGGCTTGTAAACACTTATCGATTACACCCTGTATATGTATAATAGATAGATACATATAGATACTTATATACATAGACAGCCATGACCAAGGAACAAACATTTGTGATAAATAAATACACAAAGAATGCCCTCGCCGGGATTCGAACCCGGAACCTCCAGCTTCGTAGGGAGGGTCACTACCAACTAGGCTACGGAGGCTGACCATTTATTTTGTTGGTTTTTAGATAAGGTAGGTTAAAGAACAAAGAACTCTTTTGGGTATGGTATTACAAGTATATTCTTTGTTAAAGAACCTATTACGCTTTGTCTGTCGCACAGATAAAATGGTCGTCAACGACTTATCAGTGTTTATGCAGCGACGCAGCGACTGATTCATGAAGGTGTAATAGGCCCGTTAGTTACATGGCAACATTCCTGTGTCAAAATGCATTTCTTGTCATTTTGCAAATTAAAATGAGATCACGCAAGGAAAAATCTTATCTCCACATCCAAAATGATCGCAGTTTGATAACCAAAGCACAATAGAAATGCCAGACCCCAAAGAAAATGAACAAAAACCATGCAATACTAATTTTGAGAAACCAGAAGCATCGGGTCCTTGTGCGCTGAGTAAAGAAAAACCAGGATCTGCTAATAAGGAACCCCCCAAAAAAAACACTGCATTAAAAATCAAAGATGAGCAACAAGCCAGGATAAATAAAGAACCTTGTTCAGGTAGTATACTCCATCATGGTTTAAAATTTGCTCTGGTTTTATCATGTTGATGAGGCTACTGCCCATATTCAATAAATTAATGATCTGTGACACTTCAATCCCTTAATCCCTTAATTGAGGTGGAGACAAATGAAGAGCGTCTATTCAAAAGGGCTTATTTCCACTTTGTCAATAGAGATATTTTCTCTTATGAAACAAAAACCTTTTTGACAGAGTAGAAATAAGCCCTTTTGAAAAGACACTCTTCAAATGTTATTCTTACTGCCATGGCCACACAGACATCAATAACGATTATATTGTTTCAGATACAACGCCTCCATGTCTGAAAGGACTAGCGGATAGCTGTAAAAAGAATGATAACCCTGACAAAGAAACGAAAAAGCCTTGTTAAATAGAACAAGAATTTAGTACTTCTAATTTTGTCGTCCCTTCAAAATTAAAACAGTCTTTGCTACAACTAAATCATGCGAGTTAATCACAAGATTAAAGAACAGCAGGCCTTACCAATATGCCCTTCTGCAATCGTATAAGAGATAAGTAAAAAATGTATGAGAATGACAGATTCGAACGAAAAATTACGTGACCATTAGCATGGTCACGTGACTTATCGTATACGATTCCAGGATTGCATCTTGGGTATGCCTACTGGTAAGAGTGAACGCGGAGAAGATGAAGAAAATGTACCTAAAACAACTGTAAAATTAAGTAAATAAAATATTTTTCAACATGAAGATAGTTTTGTACAGTCAAGTGCAAAAATAAGTATCGAAAGAATCCGTTCATAAATATGTTACGACGTTCTTATTACACAGAATTAGAGTGCACTGGGACATATTTTTGAACGTTTTTGTATACCCCTTATTTTGTCTTCGACTGTACAAACAATCAATGTGCTGAAGTTATATCACTTTTTAATTATTATTGATATCCATCTCCTTTTAAAATGATACTGTTTTTCGAATGGGAAGTACCTGCTTCAGCAGCACAAGGACGATTTTTTCTCTTACGTCATTCAAATACAGTTTTATTTTACCCCGACGCACCTAAGAATATTTATTAATTTTATTATAAAGAGCTTTAGGGTGCGGCTCCACTGACGCGGAGAGGAGCGGAAATGTGCAAAATTGACCAATTACATTCTTCAAATTCAAAATTCGAAACACTATGATGCGGTCTCATTGGCCGAGTTCCCACAGCTCCTCTCCGCTTCGCGTCAGTGGAGCCGCACCCTTAATCTTTTAAACACCTTCCCTCTGGCATGAAATTGTGACATACAGTCAAGTGCAAAAATAAGTATCGAAAGAATCCGTTCATAAATATGTTACGACGTTCTTATTACACAGAATTAGAGTTCACTGGGACATATTTTTGAACGTTTTTGTATACCCCTTATTTTGTCTTCGACTGTACACGCCAGTATTTTTAGACACTGGTCTCACCGCGAGCCACTAAGCTATGAATTATCGGCTATAAACAGTATAAACACGAACAAAAGATACGCACTCCCGTGTAAATAAAAGAGACACGCCCGGCGGTGATAGCTGATAGCTGGGCGAGTATAGCCGTGTCTCTTTTATTTTCACGGAAGTGCGTATCTTTTGTTCGTGTTTATAGCCGATAGTTCATAGTTTAGTAGCTCGCGGTGAGACTAGTGCCTTAAAGCCTAACAACTTACTATTTGACCCTCGCCATGTTGCGGATTTTCAGTGACACTAATTTATTTTACTGGCAATGATTACTGTTTGACATCAGCGGCCCTACCGCAAAAATCGAAATTCGTAAATTTCGAGGATTTGTCTCTCTCACTCTAATGACGCCTTCGTTTGAGTGACAGAGAAACATCCTCGAAATTTACGAATTTCGATTTTCGCGGTAGTAGGCCAGGCGTTGAATGTCATCGAATGTCACCGATGTAAACAAAAATAAAATATATCGCGACTTAAACGATTTCATCATAGAAATGCCGAAAAAGATACCAATAGAAGCAAGAAAAATCGTCTTAAATACAATAAAATCTTTAAACCAAAGAAAGGACGAAGGATTGAATAGTATTCCATTGGAAAATGTTTTGCAATTGGTTACTGACATGACATCACATTATTGCCATAGGTAAACTGTTTGTAGCGACACTGTGTCAGGGTCAAATAGAAAGTTGTTAGGCTTTACTAATGAACAACGGAAATTAACCTTATCTGTCATCGAGACAGTTTCTTTGTCTGCATACTCGATGACCACTTTAGTGGCTGCTGGCGTTCAAAAGGTTAACGATACAGACTACCATCAGACTACTTATAAATTATCATTCAGCTTGGCGACGAGGACGAGTGACAGTACGCATCGCGCTCTCAAGTGGCCAAGCGTGAACGCGGGCTTTCCTACTAAAAAGTTTCTAATTAAATAATTAGCTTGTAAAAAAATATCTTTGTCAACTTTTTTATTGTAAATGTCAAAATATTAAATCAAAGTGAATCAAAGTGATTACGGCGAAAATTGCTATGTATCAAGAAATAGCTATGTCTATCAGTAAACAATAACCTGAATAAAAATACTATCACAATGCCTTTCAAAGTAACTTATTTAAACATCTAGTGAGGCGCAAAACTGGCTGCTACTTTTAATATATAATAAACTCATAAAATGGTTGTCTTGAATCTAGATTGGCCTGAGGAAAAAGATAACCGACAAAAAGAAGAAGCTCCAGACAATGATAGTGATGCTGAATCAAGTGACGAAACGGAGAAAAAAACTTTTTCACAGCCTACCGAGCTTGAGCGTTTAAAGGTATTCACACAAAAAGTAGCAATATGTGCAGCCAAAACGTTTTGCGAGACATATGTTCACCCCATGGTAATCAAAAATGCTATCCCATTGCCAAGCAACTCTGCAACTGCAAATATTGTAAATCACACCCAAGAAGATCAATTAAGTACAATACCTATTCAAATAGAAGATAAAGACGGAGAACAATCAGATACATTACTAAATCCTGAACAAGAAAATGAAGATGACAATTTTGACATCCCAGCGTTACAAAACGAAATACAAGAAATACAAAATGAAATCGATCTGCTTAAAACAGAAGTCGATCCAAATGAAAAACACCACCCGGTAGCAGCCGAAGAAGAGGTACAAGAAAAGTTAGTGGTGACAATTGATAAAAGAAATTTGGGTCTGTCATTAGATATTTCTAATATTCTGTCGTATATTCCTTGCCAGTCGTGGATTGCTTCATGCACCAAGAAGGAAAATCGAGCAGATTCATTAAATTTAGAATCAACAACATATACTCGTACAATGAAACCTGAAGAAGTAGAAGACTACGAAGAAGAACCATCAACAGAAGACCCTTAACTTCAGAAATACATTAGAATGCGCATATAAATGCTCCTTGTTGTAAATCATGAGACGTAATTGAACTACCTACTACAATTAATATACAGTTTAATAACGCAAAAACACGCCAGTTTTTATATTTTCCTAGTAATAGGCACAATAAAATAAACCGTGTGGTAACGACAGTAAGAATACATTTGTCACCACCCGAACAGAACCCGCTTATTTCTTAAGAGCCGTCTAAGGGATTGAAGTGCTAGTGACCATTCTTTATAGAAGATTGATGATGGGCAGCAGCGTCATCACAGTGGACACATTACTGCGATCGCCAATCCGCTTGCCCAGCGTGGCGTGGTGGAAAATTATCATACCATACGATTCCAATAATCAAATACTGTAAATGAGTAAACTATGCTCCCGTATGGAATACACACGCTGTACAGTGGTGGTACAGTCACCATCAGATATATCGTAGTATTCAGAGCGTTCAAAAATATCTGAACACGCCTTTATTGCCATAACGATAGAGGCGTGTTCAGATATCTTTGAGCGCTCCTGACGCTATGAAATATCTGATGGTGATTGTACAGTAACTGGCGATAAAGTTTGCAGTTGCACATCGGTCTTTAGAAAGAGATAAATAATATTTCATAAACGTCACGTAAGTTCGAGAAGGACAATGCTCTATGAGGTCGAGTCTCTTTCCAGTGACCGATGTGCAAACTTTATAGCCTGGTATTGTACTTGGCGTTGAATCGCGTATTTGCTCCTACTTACATTATGTAGGCAACTCTGACTCCAACGCGAGCGTACTACAAAATAGACTCCACAGCAAACTAAAAACCTAAAAATCCCTTCGTCATCATCATCTTAGCCATAAAACGTCCACTGCTGAACAAAGGCCTCCCCTCTAGACTTCCACATGTACCGGTTAGATGCGACCTGCCTCCAGCGTGCCCCGGCGACCTTCATCCCCTAACACTAAGGTATTTTTTTGGAAAACCCCATTAATAAAATAAAACATTTTTTTGGGTATCTAGAGTACTCTAGAGGTCTTAGGGCCTACCCGCGAATCATGAATACGTATAGTACGGCATGCTATAGCTATGTTTCAATAACAAAGTTTTCTAATTTCCGTAAAAAAAATTCCATAGATAGAAAAAAAAATATATGGTACGAAAAAAAAACTTTAAATATTACCCCAGCATATTTTTATCTAAGGTCCCCCCCCCCTGCTCTCACGGTCCTCATCTAACCCCTAAATTTAGGGATGAAACTCCTAAGCTGGCATCCCTGCCACAACAACACAATCGAGTTCGTATCTTCGCGCCGATTCGCTCGCGAGTCGGGTGCAGCCTTAAAAGAGATTAAAATGCCCTTGTGGCATAGACTTATTAATTTAATAGACCGAGTCTATTATATCTGTGGGTGACGCCAGCAATGCCTGTCAACGATCTTTGTTTGGCTATACTAGTGCACCTAAACCGCAAATAGTAAAAGTGATTAAAATAAAGCTTTTCATGTATATTTCTGTTCGATAAGTGCACGGAATGTGATAAAAGTGATGACTTGTGTGGTTCCATGGTGTAAAAACCGCCAGGGTTACCTGAATGAACAAAATAAAGACATTACGTTTCACCGGTAATTTAGTTTTGACTTGAATTTTAAAATTTCGAACCTTATTAAGGTAAAAGTAACTGAAAATCTTATTCAATATTTGTTGCCGGATACATGTGTGTAGTTTTGTGAATTAACCATTCGTATTTGCATTCGTAATGTAATTATAAATAGTGGGATTCAAATATTTGTATTGCATAGTGTTGTACTTAAGAGATCGATCGTGATATCGATAAATCTATTGATAGCCAACTCAGAAAATGAATCGATGTTTTTAATTTCCAACAGGTTTCCACAGGACACTGAACAAAGGCTAATATAGGTCAAAAATATCAAAAAGGCAGACGACTGGTGCCCTAAAAAGTATTCAAAAATATGCTCCGCACATTTTTAAGCTGTTGTTTCAGGCAAGGGCGTACCCATAAGTGATTACATTCTGACGTAGTACCCACCATATTTGGTAATCATCCAATGTCATGTCAACAAGAAAGTAAAGTAAGTTTAGTTTAATAATGACACTCATGTGATACTTGTGTAGACTGATTAATTATAAAGAAGCCATCATACGAAAATTGTTAGGTATGCTTTAAGGGATGATAAGTTCCGTAAAACATGTTATAATGAGGGTTTTCTGAAATGCCGTTCATCAGGGCGGCAGCACTGAGGCGTCAGGTCCAGAAACTTGTCTAAATTCTCAGAGCGCCTATAGTTTCGTGTTTAAATGATTTGTACAAGTTAATAAAATTATGTAAAAAAATAAAATGACCTTCTTCTAGTTAGTTGTTCTTTGAGGCTAGATAATTGTGTTTCTTAGCGGGACCTTACCGCTAAGTGGCGCCAACTAGTGGCATACGTTTTAGACAGAACACTTCTTATGACATTTGACATTTTAATTAAAGAAAATATTTCATTAATTTTGTGATTTTATTTTTATCCTAAAGTGTAGATTTAGAAATCATGACATATTAAGGATCGCAGAAGATCGTGATTCTGGGTAGGAAATAAGGTTTATTCGCACTGTTCATCGCTACCTAATTTGGTAAAAATATTATTATTGCCGATAAAAGCATACGATGAAGACTGGACAACACTAATAGTAATGACATTTTATCTAGTCAGGTTGGTAGCATTGTTCAAGAAAATGGAGTCGGTGATATAATTGACGACCGAGTAGAACTACCTTGTTTGTCTCTTTTTCCTTATGGAATACATCCTGAGATGGTAAAGGATGACAATAGTTTGTTCAGGTATGTCTTAATACACGGAATCTTCCCTATATTTTATCTGTGCCTTGTGGAATGTCCTACGTGCTTCTTGAGGAAAACACTACCTTTTCACTAAGGCAACCTTTTTTTGAAACAAAAAAGTAAGTTTTGAATTACGACAGTTTGTCAAACTTTGCCCAATAACTCTTCAAGAGTGACAGAAAAGTGTCAAAACAAAATGGACTTCCTCTTTTTATAAAAATTATATGAAATTATTTTAAACATGCAAAACGTAATCAGAACATGTAATGCAGGTATACAAAATACTTGCATTTTGATATCGCATTCCCTAAGACGCTCTACTCGAGTATGTTTCCCATACAATACAGAGACGAGAACGACTTATTAAGTGAGTATTCTTACGAATCATGTGCTGATAGAGGGACACAAACGGAATCAAACTGTGCCAGCGAACATGAGGGAAATGTAATAATTACAGGACCTGGTGTAGCTGAGAAAGATATGGGAAAAATACAAGAATACCGCAGAATACTTAATGATTCGGGAGTTATTAATACAAACGTGCGTATTGAAAATATAAAACAATATAAACAAGGAATCCTAAGCGCAAAATCATCACATGGGACTTTTTTGATTGGCAATGTCCTTCAGCGAAAAGATTCTATTGAGTCGCGCCTAAGTAAAAAAATTACTTGGAAATTAGACGAGAATATCGAAAAAGAATTTCCTAATAGTGGATACGTATATATTCCGTGTGTCGATGCGGATAACAGTAAATTAAAAGACAATACTGATAATGGATGCGTGTTTATTCCAAATAAAGACACGCATTTACTTATAGAAAATAACGAAGACGTAATAAGTAACCAGGTGATTAATGTTAATTACAAAAGCAATCCCATCAAAAATTCGTCTTTTCATACAAAAGTAAGTAGAGACAAAATATATTCCCAATACAGTTTGAAAACTGATTCAGTTGATAAAAAAAATCGTGCTTCCAAAAGTATAGACAATATGCCCAAGAAACCTGATTGTGATGAATCTTGTTCACTATCACCAGCTGAGTGTAGAAAAAAACGTATCAACGACTTGACACAGGGAATTAAAAACTGCTTATCCACAACTCTTTCAATTATTGTCGATCCTATTTGTTCTGGAGTATGTAATGACAAAAAATTATGCAAAGAAGAACCTAAAGGAAAGGTAAAAAAAATAAATGAAGTACATGACTTCAGTAAGCCGGTATCAAACGAAAACATGCTTACAGGCTTGGGTATAAGTATTTTATCTAAGATAAAACAATCTTTTACCAGTTTAGTTTGCAAAAAATCAGACCCACATGTAACTAAAACAATCAGCAATATTTCTTTGCAAAAACCACCTCAACCTGAACTTGCTGTTTGCCCGGCACCCGAAATAATACAGGAACCTGAACCGGAACCTGAACAGAAGGAAAAGGAAGAAAAACCTCTTTGCAGTCCAAACAAACTCTGTGGTCCAGTCATCGTGTATCCCTGCCCATCTCCACCGAAGCCTAAAAAATGCAGTTCTGACATGGTATATATACAAACGACTTATAAGCTCGGCGGCCCAATCATTGTATACCCCAGCCCACAGCCAACAATATCCAATTCTGAAACAGAACCCACACAACGAATAGATTCTCAACAATTTACACCATTTACTAATGGAATGAGCCCTAATAATGAATTTGCGACTGAAGATATCGTATTTAACAACAGTCAACTACTGGCAGTAGAAAAACTAAATGAAAGTACCAAATCTACTGATTTGGATGATACATCTGCAATAGGATCTTGTACAACGAATGAAGATTCTATCGTTGAATATGGCGAATATATTGTAGACGACTCATTGGGCTCAAAAAATTATAGTGAAATAAAAATTGGAACAGTAGAACCAGCCGTTAGGAGTTTAAGAGGACATATTAATCTTGCAAGAATTAGTGAGATCAGTGAGAGGAAAACTGCTGAATCAGGAACTCCAAGTAGTGAACACGTCATCAGAACAGTAACACCAGAAATGATGCAACGTAGTAGTAATTTTGCGCAACCAATGCCGAGAAGCTTATTCACTGCTTTTAAGAATATGTTCGGGTTCATGGGGAAGAAAAATATCCCGGAAGAGCAATCTGATTTCAGTTCCAGTTCAGATTCTGGAACGTCTTCGGAAATGTCTGATGTCTCCAGCGATGATCCTTTGACGAACTGAATATTTAATTTGCTAATTAATTAATTTAATTAACCAAAAAAAAACGTTTCCATAGTTTGCACTTTTATCAAATGTTTATATAGACACGACTGTCCTTTTGTAAATGGAGTTTTATTTTATTTTACGACCTGTTTCACAATCCTGAATTATAAGTGTGGTGACGGCAGTAAGAATACATTTGTCACCACCCCAACTCTTCCCGTGGGTGTCGTAAGATTCGACTAACGGATTGAAGTGTCATTGACCATTTATTTATCGAAGATTGATATAATATCCATGGTAAGTCATACTAATAATATAAATTACCATGTTAGCTTTAAAAAAATATCAGCTAATCAATATCCAGCTCACCTTGCCAAAGTTTGATAAAAATGATAAATAAGACAAAGATAGGTAACCGATTTGGTTTTCATAATGTAACAATTAGTCTTATTCAAATTCAAGCTCAGGTCTGCGTGATGTACCTAATTTTGTAGGTATTGGTGACGGCACGGGCAACCTCGATAAAAGCCTAGTCCACCACTAGCCTATCCTTAGCCTATGTGCGTGGATGCATTAGGAGGTTAATGCTCAGTATCGTCACGCTGAGCAAGCGGGTTGGCGATCGCAGTAGTGTCCAACTGTCCACCATGATGATGCCGCATGATAAATTAAATGTCAGCCACCGTAGCGTAGTTGGTAGTGACCCTGCCTACGAAGCTGGAGCTGCGGGTTCGAATCCCGGCGAGGGCATTATTTGTGTATTTATTTATCACAAATATTTGTTCCTTGGTCATGGCTGTATATGTATTTAAGTATCTATATGTATCAATATATTATATACAGTGTGTGGCCTACAACCGGGGTGAAAATTTAAACGGTGCATTAATAAGCTGATCAACAATCATTTCCACATATTGTAATTAAAAAAAAAAAAATTTTTTGTAATTTTTTGTTCATGTATTTTTCATTATTATGGGTTCATTTACTTGAATTAAAAGTTATCAATAACTTATCATTTTTGAATCATTGAAAAATGTACAATTTTTTTTTTTAAAACCGTATCAAATTAGTGTAAAAATGCAAACAAAATTATTGTTATGACTTCCTACCTGGTATACTATCAAGATGTCTTGCGACTGACAAGCTACGACATCGTGATGCCAAGATCCAGTACTAATGGTCCATAGCTTTGAATGACAATATCTCCGAACTTAACCACTTTGAAACACCGGGACCTTTACAGGATTATTGCTGATAGTCTAAGGAGTCACTCATTTCATTTTTCTCCCGTGTTAAAGACCACACACTGTATAATATATCGTCGCCTGGTACCCACATCACAAGCCTTAATTGAGCTTACCGTGGGACTAGGTTGATTTGTGTAATATGTCCCAAGATATTTATTATTATTTATTAAATACCTACTACAATGGATGTCGATTTGCGGAAACAGCCAAGTATAACTGTGCGCAGCCTGTTGCAATTGGTCTCTTTTTGATTGCTTTAATTAAAAAGAGACGGATTGCCACGAGAAGGCCGCGAGTTGCTGTCAAACACAAAGATATGCTAGGCCCCTTGAATTTCATAATCCTCTGAACTTATTATTTATACAAAGAGGTTATGCTAAATTCAGTAAAAAACCAACCAGCCTTTAAAACAGAAAAAGGATTCGGACAGCGTCACTTTTTCAACCGGCACTTCAGAGTTTTAAAATTTTAGTCACCAAAAAATCAAAAAAAATGTCCGACAACAGTTTCCAAGATGGTAGCGGAAAAGCAAGGGAGAAGACCACATGCGTACCATGCAATGAGACGATAGAGAAGTTAAAGGATCAGCCTGCGAAGCAGAAAGATGGAAGCTGCGAGAATTGTGTTTGTGGGAAGAACTGCTCGAATATCCATAATGCGGGCCCCAAGAACAGTTGATACAGTAAGCTACTTTAATTTTAATAGTATGACTTAAAACAGGATATATCGTCGGTTGACAACCAAAACTCACTAAGTAACAAATACCTACTTGAAATAGAGATCGTATCTAAGTTCTGATTCAATACCGACATAAGAGGTTGCTAAGAGTAGTGACAGTTTTTCTAGTGAGTTTTGGTTGTCACCCGACGACATACCAAATAAAGGTCATTGGGCATTTTGTTCGGGCATATCACCCACTGCGTACACAAACGAAATAGGGATGTAGGTAAATATAAGTGCTACTGAGTGGTATGAGTCGCATTCTTGCAAGGCGAAACCAGAAAAGTAGGTCACAACCGTTTACGCAATTAAACAATGCTGAAAGTAAAAACATTAAAAACACTATTTCGGATAGCAAAAAGTCGAATAACTTTTTTTTTCCCGGTTTATACATACCTACGGAAAAATAACATAATTTAGAAAAGTGAGATTTAATTCTTTATTTTAAAGCTAGTTTGGTCTCTGCACGCGAAAAATCATAAAGCGGGTCAAAAACGCCCAATGACTTTTAAATTATTGTTACTCCGTGAAGATTACATTAGCAACAGTGTTTATATTTCGGTAGCTCAATAATTTAAATTTACATAAACATATTGCGAAAACACAAATCAAATTATTTATTAACTAAATATTTTGATCTGTACTTTTAATTTTTCTCCAGTAGTCACACTACTTACTTAATACTATATAAATTATAAATATTGGATGTCATATACCGTCAAAGGCGCCTAGCCTTGTAAGGGATTGCATATACCCGAGAAATTTGACCGGTGGTTGCTAAGACCGAGTGGCCGAGGGGTGCAGGCATCGGCCGCGAGAGCTGAGTGCGTGGGTTCGATCCCCACCTCGGACATAGGTGATCTTGGTCGTTTTTCTTTGGTATATGACATCCAATATTTATAATTTAAATTTAAATGGTAAATATCCCGTTTTAAGTCGTACTAATAATGTAAATTACTATGTTAGCTAGAAAAGGTCATTGGGCGTTTTTGACCCGCTTTATGATTTTTCGCGTACAGAGACCAAACTAGCTTTAAAATAAAGAATTAAATCTCACTTTTGTAAATATGTATTTTTTTCCGTATGTGTCAACCGGGAAACAAAAGCTATTCGACTTTTTATATCCGAAATAGTGTTTTTAATGTTTTTACTTTCAGAATTGTATAATTGCGTAAACGGTTGTGACCGACTTTTCTGGTTTCGCCATGCAAGAATGCGACTCATACCACTCAGTAGCACTTATATTTACCTACATTCCTGGCCCTATTTCGTTTGTGTACGCAGTGGGTCATATGCCCGAACAAAATGACCTTTATACTTAAATTTTATGGATTTCAATCCCGTAGCAATATCTCCTCATTAGAAATCATTGTTGGTACACAATGTGTGAATAGTTTCAGGAATAATGTAGGTAGGTAACTGCATGAAAAACATGCGTTTATAGCCTCTGTAGCCTAGTTAGTGATTCTGCCTACGAAGCTGGAGGTTCCGGATTCGGATCCCGGCGAGGGCATTATTTGTAAGTCTTAATTCCAGATATATCACTCACCTGACACGAATGTAATTTTTTTTTTGTTCTGTGAGGTCACTCAGTGAATAAAAGTTGCATAGTTTGGCAGAAGAAAGTAGGTATGCTGCAGGATCTACTAGTGGGTGACCCACCAGTTTTGTAAATTTTAATGCTAACAAAATGTTGGTTGAGCTTTATTCCTATGTAAAATAAGAGTGACAGCTGGTAACCACAATTTTACCAAAAAGCAATTGAGTAATTAAGTAACCGTTATAATGGCGGGACCAGATCTTGAATTCGATCGATTCATATTGCATTATTTAGTACTGAATTTGTACTATTTGGTACCTGTTATAAAAAAAAATTGTACCTCTTCTATTTCAAAGCTATATTCAATCAGTCTGGACCCGCCATTATAACGTTATAATGGCGGAACCAGATCCTGAATTCGATCGATTCATATTGCATTATTTAGTACTGAATTTGTACCTCTTCCATTTCAAAATTATGTTTCAAATAGTCTGGTTCAAATGGTCTGGCGGAACCAAACTATTTGAAATATAATGTTAAAAATGAAAGAGGTACAATTTTTTTTACAAGAGTTACCAAATAGTACAAATTCAGTACTAAATAATGCAATATGAACATACCTGGGATAACTCGGGGCATTTATACGAAAGTGATGTAACAAAATATTTTATCGACTAAAAATATATCGATGTTACTGTGAATGACAACATCAAAATGTTATTCGGCATAAATAAATATTAGGCACTTCCTCTTCAATTAAAATAAAAAATAAATTTAATCGGGTAGTTACGCGTTTAATTTAAAATAGTTTCCAAAATATCCAATTAATATTAAAATATCAATATTTAAATTCTCATTTTGATTAAAATGACATCTGCATACAAGAGGCCCCATATCAGATATGACATCGAACCTCTGTACTGTAATCGAGAATGTTCAATAAGCACATCTTTTATTATAATTATATCGACATCTTTTTTATCGATATCAAATCCCTATAACTTGCCCCCAGTTATCCCAGGTATGAATATGAATCGATCAAATTCAGGATCTGGTCCCGCCATTATAACGGTTACAGTGGTTAAGGCACTGGTCTCACCGCGAACTACTAAGGCACTGGTCTCACCGCGAGCTACTAAGCTATGAACTATCGGCTATAAACACGAACAAAAGATACGCACTCCCGTGTAAATAAAAGAGACACGGCTATACTCGCCCGGCGGTGATAGCTGATAGCTGGGCGACTATCGCCGTATCTCTTTTATTTACACGGGAGTGCGTATCTTTTGTTCGTGTTTATAGCCGATAGTTCATAGCTTAGTAGCTCGCGGTGAGACCAGTGCCTAAGGGTGACCCAGAAGAACGTACCTAACCGAGGCAACGGGTGATATAAAAAACGTGACTGACCCATTTAACATTTTTATGCACTTAAGTATGTTCATCTCTTTTATTTCAGGAATAAATAATCCACCAGCACCAAACTTCGAAGATCACCCTTAAATATGAACTGAATATAACCACGAATCTCAGAAGACTATTTTTAATAAACAGTATTATTCTATGTCCTTCTTTTTATTTCAATACTTAGGGCCGATTTTTCAATCATCTATTAGTAGTAGTAAGCACTTTATTGTACAAAATATACATTTCGACATAATAATAAAAATGTTATTACAAATGCGATCTTATCCCTATAAGGGATTTCTTCCAGCTAACCTTAGAGTAATTGAGTTGGAGAGTAAAATGATAATTAATACTTTCTCTTAGATAGTGCCGGTCAAATCCAAAGCCGCCCATCCTACCGCGAACCATGAACAACGTGTTTCCTTTCTGTTCCACTTGCAAATTAATACGTAAGTGTGACAGCGACGTAACACATCGTGATTCAAGGTAGCTCTTCAGGGCTGCGGCTCTAGCATATTTTGTATTTGACAGCGACTCGCGGCATTGTCGTAGTCTCTTTTTGATTGTATTGATTAAAAAGAGACAGCCGGAAAGGCTGCGAGTTGTCAAACACAAGCTGTGCTACGATCGCAGGACAAAAAGTATTAATCCTTCACAGAACTTTTTGACGATATCGTTTACAAGAGTAGAAATTTAAATTAAAAAACCAACAACGTCTGTCAGATATGGCCGGCAGCCAGGCCCGGATATAAAACCATGCCCTGTAAGAAAGAACCAGAAATAGAAAAGGGTGATCGAGTGAAACTGAAGAGATGCGTGTACCCCCCACCACCTGACCCCGTACCACCCACACCATGTGAATTGCAGATCAGGGAACAGAAGTTAAAAAGAGGGGTGATCTTCTGTCCTAAACCCCCACCAGAATCCCCTCCTCGTGTTGCAAGTTGTCTGGCAATCTGCCGAGAAAGAGTCTTAAACCTTCCATTGCCTGTAAATGAAGTCGATCCTCCAAGAAAATGTCCGCATCCAAGACTAGTGACAGGTAAATTCATCATCATCATCATGAAAGTATCTATCTCAGTACACTGCTGGACGTAGGCCTCTCCTATTAACCATGCGTATGCAATTGCAAACCAAAAAAAAAACAAAATGATGCTTAAATTGATTTAATTGAGGGACCAGCTTTAATCGATTGAAACTTTTGAATGACATCTTTTACAAACTAAATATTAAATTTGGGCGTTTTCACAAGCCGTTGTTGAAATCACCTTGTTATTTAATTCGGACAAATTTGGGCTTGTTCTACTCAGGATCACGAGCTCTTTCGATTCTAATAGGAGTTAGTTAGTTAGTTATCCTGGGCTTTTTCCGCAACTCGACAACCATCGTGCCTTTTTTGCGTGATAGCGAGGTAGCCCTATTCCAACCATCCAAGCTCCTCCACGAAACTCAGTGTATGTTTCAGGTTGCTAAATGCCTCCTTTAGTGTATGTGGAGTCCCCAAGTGCCTACTCCTGTATACCTCTACCTGTTTACAATTTAGAAGAATGTGTTTTGCTGTTTCCTCCTCTTCCATGCAGGCCCTGCACATAGGGCTATCTGTTTTGCCCATATTGTGCAGATGTTTGTTTAATGTGTTGTGTCCCGTGATCAATCCTACTATTTTCCTCAGTTTGTGTCTGGGCGTTCGTAGTAGGGTTTTAGTGAGTTTACAGTTCAATTCGGGTAGTACTTCTTTGGTCTGTCTGCAGGAAACCAGATCGTTCCAGCATTTATTGTGGAGATGTCGGTGATATAGACCGAGTTGGTTTCGTATGTATGATAAAGGTAGTGGTATGATGGGTTCCGGTCCGTACGACGGTGTCTCTGATCCTTTTCTCGCCAGTTCATCCGCCGCATCGTTTCCTCTTGAGCCACTGTGTCCTTTTATCCATTGTATAGTCACTTTGTTCCCTTCTTTGCTTTCCTCCATGAGGCAGCTGTGACATTCTAATATAAGTTCTGAGGTGAATTTGTTACTTTGTAGCGCTTGCAGCACTGATTTACTGTCTGACAGTATTAGTATATTTTCATTTTTGGTTTTTCGTCTCCTCAGTGCCTTGCAGGCTTCTATTATTCCTACGCATTCCGTCTGGAACACTGTGCTATGTTCTCCTAGAGGTCTCGAAATGTGCATGTTAAGGTCTTCTGAGAAGACTCCACATCCGGTACCTTCATTTGTTTTTGAGCCATCTGTAAATATTCTTAGGTGTGTTTGATTCAGTCCTTCCTTCTGATCCTCTGTTAACGATATGGCATAATCTTTCCAGAAGATCATCGTCTTTGGTACTTTGTCAATAGGTGCCTCAAGTATTGGCATACTAGAGATCATCTTGTCATAGATCTTTTTGTGTGCCGAGCTGAGGTTTGACCATAAGTTCAGGTTTTTAAGCCGAAGCGCTGTGGCGGCCGCTTCTTTCTGTATGTGCATATGTAACGGTAGCAGTCCTAGCATTATTTCCAGTGCTGCAGTCGGAGTGGTTCTCATGCAGCCTGTGGTTGCCACACATGCTAGTCTTTGTATCTTGCTTAATTTATTTATTGTGGTGGTTTGCTGTGTGCGAGGCCACCACACAACCGAGCCATAGCTGATCATCGGCAATATGACCATTTTGTATAGCCCCATCTCTTGCCCACCATCCTTCGGCATTGCCAAAAGGTTACTGTAGCTCTGTTCAGTTTATTGTCCAAATGTTTGCCCCAGTTGAGTTTGTCATCCAGGGTTATTCCTAGGTATTTAACTTCCTTTGAAAGCGTTAGTTTCGTTCCGAAGAGAGTTGGCATTTCGTAGCTACCCAACTTTCTTCTATGTGTGAAGAGCATTGCATCTGTCTTTTTTGGGTTTACCTTCTAATAGGAGTAAAAATGTACCAAAATGTTTTTTCCGTTACGATACCGTTTTTTCATAGATGTTCAAAGGCGGTAGCTTAATGGAAAGAATGAAAACTGTATGAAAATTATGGGACATATTTTTTCTCCTAAAGGTGCATTCAGACTTTTCAGATCAAGCGAACATTCGCTATTCTAACCTCCCACTCTACGAAATTCGATCGTTACACAAAACGTGATTGGTTGATTTCGTAGAGCAGGGGATAGAACAGCGAATGCTCTTTTGGTCTGAATGCACCTTAGCAAAATCGAATCGGCTGGTGATTCTGAGTCGAATAAGCCTAAACTTGACCAAATTAAATAAAAAGATGATTTCAACAACGGTTTGTGAAAACGCCCATTTACAATTATTACCTACATCTACTTTTACTAAATCTCTATATTTAGAAATAATACCATTGTTCTCTCTTAATGTTCATGAAATTATCGTGATCAATTGGGGACCAAATTCTGCATTCCATATTTTCTTATAGCGTTAACAGAAAGGACTCACAATTAATGATATTAGTTTTACAAATCTTTTACTAAATATAGGCATTTACAGCAGTTGTTACTTTGAAGTGGATTATTAAATATGGATAGCTGATAGTCACGACTGAGGGTCCACCTTTAACCCAATGTAACTTTGGAGTGGCTACTTTTACGAATAAGAGGTTGAATTTACAATTGTTTGAGAACTTTTACTAAAGACACATTCAAAAGCTCGAAATTTCGAGGTGGACTCTCAATGGGAACGCACATACAGGGAAGTACTCAAATTACAATAATTCTAACAATAAAATTGCTCTTAGTTCTACCCAGACCAGCAAGAGGTGTGTACCCGGCAGTGGCACACCTTTTCTGCAAACCACATGTAACGTATCTTTACTCATCATCATTGGCCACAGCATTTGTTGTAGATGATTGTTGCAGCACTGTAGGTTTACGGGTTCCCGCATCGCCGTTGATGGCTATGAAGACCTATGGCGGCGTGGCATTTCTTTCCACATCGATTGCACACAAAACGCGAGTCTGCAGGTGGTGGTAAAGCACGTATCTTTACTCAAATACTATATAATTGACAGGTAACGCAAGATGTAACAAGATCAAAGCCGACAACGCTGAAAAACCGGATTATCCGTGGCCTGGCTGCCCGCCACCCCCACCTCCGATTCCTCCAAGGATCCCAACTCCTTGTGAGTTACAAATTGCAGCACAGAAAGAAGCAAGATGCAGGGAGAAATACGCACATTATCACCCACCTAAAAAACATTGAAGGACTCTACGGTCAGTAAAAGAGTTCTATTTAGAAGAAACCTAAGATATATGAAAAACCCTACAGGGTAACCCAATTGGTAATCTTATGAATATACCTAGATATTTTTCTAGCTGAAACGAGAGAGACAAAATTAAACATCAACAAAACAGTCTTATAAAAAGAAATTCGTAAAATTCGTAAAATCTGGTAACCAAGAAAATACAAGATACGTCTAGGCTTTTTTTAAATACCTAATACTTACATTCATTATTTCTTATGGTATTTTATTTGAAGTCTTTCTTTTGATGGGTACTAAATAATCGTATAAAAGAAAAATAATCTATCGTTTAACTATGATTTGTATTAATGTAGTGACGGCACTATTTTTTTTATCGACAACTATAAGACTTATCGATGACAGTTATGTCGATGCTTAATTTTGTCAACCTTTGCTAGAAAAATATACTTTACGACGGTCGAGTAATTTACAGTAGCTATCAAAAATGAATGACTCTGAGAAGATACGCCAGGGGTTGAACTACTTAAATAGGGTCCTATTACTTACAAGTAAAGGACTCAATGATAATGATGATAAACATGACAAAGTGATACACAATGATAATCTGGAGAGCGACATTGTAAATCTGAAGAAGAATTTACTTGACAAACTTGAAGATTTAAAGGATGTGGACAATGATACTGACTATACCCTTCCCCTGGAATACCTAAAAGGTACGAAGAAAAAGAATTGTAAATAAAAGGATTATAAAGTCATGATTCTGTTTCAAATTAACCTTCTGGTAACCATTAACGGCTGTACAGCCACCATCAGCCATATCTATCATATTGAAGCCGGTGAAAGAGTTATGCATTTTGAATTTATAACAATTATGACCTACTCCGGTATCCTTAGTCGTATAGGTATATCGTGGAGGTTTATTATTCTAAGTACACCGAAAATATGATATAAAATGCAAGACTCTTTCACCGGCTCCAATATGATAGATACGGAACAGTATGTTGCAATTATTAAATACATATAATCAATTGATTTTTCGTACGCTATTTATTAGCTAATACTATGGGCTCGTTCAGAGGGACAGCATTTCAACTGCAACCCAGCTGCAAAGTGGCAGTTCCGGGGCAGTTCTGATGCAGTTGGACCAACTGCATCAGAACTGCAAACCCGTTGTGCAGTCCGCAGTTGTATTGCAGTCGTACCAACTGCAATATAACTGCAATACGACTGCATAACAAAATTGCAGCCAGATTGCAGTTGATGTGCGGTTGACTGAACTGCATGACAGCTGCAAGCGGACTGCACAACGGGTTTGCAGCTGGGTTGCAGTTGAAATGCTGTCCGTCTGAAAGGGGCCCTATAAGGGACTTAATATATTTTTTTCATAAATTGTACTTCAACCAAAAGTAGTTGAAAAAAGCTGTCAAATAATAAATTGACATTTACTTCTTTTGTTTTTCATGTAAAAAATATTTATAATATTGTAGGGTATAGCCCCATTAGAGTAGCATAGCAGATATTTTGTTTCAATGCTGTAATTGTTATGGATTAGAACATACGCAAGTGTGAAAAAAATGTTAAGAACATGCATTTTTGACATTATCTCCGTGACAGGTCAAGATAGAGGGCTGAAAGTTAGAGTGACCACTAGTTATGAGGTCACAAACACTTTCCATTTACCAATTTCAATATTTCTGATAGGGGACCTTTTTTCGCTAATAAGTTCCGTAGTGTACAAACAGCAACACAGCTAGGTATACACTTCAGAAATTGGAAATATTGCATGAAAGAGAATCACACTTACAGTCACATGTCAGTTACATAGAAATGTTGAGCCGCTTGGCAAAGGATGCAATTTGGTCGTGTAATATTATGGGTTTGGTATTTTTCGTTAACGATCGCGGCATTTCCGATGGTCGCCGATGATATGTCATCGAATCTTTGTTGCGTTAAAATTTCAGTATTTGAAAACTAGTTGACATGAAATAAAAAGTCCTTCGTTTACGAAAATTAAGAATTAGCTGTCGGCCATTATTAGACGCTAGATGTCGTTGTTCCTAGTGGAAACTGGATAACGACAGTTCTTCATAGTTTTGTCTAAAACCGTTTAGTAATTAGTTCATGTTTTCTTCAAATCGGATGCCATGATTTATCTGACATTAAGCGAGGTATTTTTTCAAGTCAAGGTATTTTCACAAATAGCCATGTTACCGGGAAATTTTAAATAATTTTTTTCATTGACAGAGACAAATGCTATTGCTATCTTTATTATCATTCGTCACATCTCTTAGTCGACGTTAGTTGAATACTTATGTAACCTTTGTGGAAACATGGTAGAAAGACGTTTGACAGTCTACCTATAATCCTTTAATCTGTCAGTAGCCATACAAATGTTTAATAGAGAATTGATAGTTTCTGGCTGAAATTCTAACTTTGAAAAAATATCTGACAGTGACAGCCGTTGAAAGGAAAATGAACGCAAATTTCTACATAGCAGCATAGCAGTTAAATTACCGGCTCTGAAGTTAGATTGAAGTCTCCAGGACTAAAGCGGATGTTATATATAACGTAACTATAGTAACGTCAGCTTCCGGAAAAATCGCGATCAATCATTGGTTAAACGTTTTTGTTATTACGTAACCATGGTAATGTCACCTTCTGAAGAAACCGCCGGCGATCATTGGCTAACCGTAGCAACTCCCGCCCCATTGGTCAGTAGAGTTCGGCCGAAGTCGTGATACCAGTCTCGTAAGATTTCGGAACCCGATTTGTATTATTCGACCAAGTTGCGGACAGTGCGAACTATCAACATTCCCGTGTATTATTTAATTTGAAGTTGACATAATATAAATATATTTATCTCTTTCATTTTCTCTCTGCTCTGTCTTTAATGGTCAGTTAGGAGTGTTGCTGTTTGTACGTATATTCATAGACGTGACTGTAGGTACTGTGTTATATGACATTAACGTGTATTTGCATTGGTGGTAGTAAATTCGTTTCAAATATTTATTCCAGCCAAATATGTTAAGAAGCTGCAGCAAAAACCAGAAAAAAAGACTTGATGAAAATAGGGTTAGGCCTGTACTGCAAACACCGAAGTTCGTAAATTTCGAGGATTTGTCTCTGTTACTCTTAATTCGTTGGAAGAATGTCCGAAAATTACGGATTCCATAGTTCGCGGTAGAGCCGCAGGGCTAAAGAAAAAAGGTAAGTAGAACTTCGTTGCTGAATTGTTGACGTTGGTAAGAAAACTGCTAGGCTCAAGTGGGACTGGGCTGGCCACGTCTGCCGCATGCATCCGGATAGGTGGGCTACCGTAGCTGAAAAGTGGATGCTGCAAAATAGGCGCGGACGAGGCAGACCGAAACGGAGAAAGATAGTGGGATGACCTGGATGCCTTTCTTAACAACTGGCCGGAGGAAGCACACACTCGGGAGTCGTGGAGGGGAGAGGCCTTTGCCCAGCAGTGGGACGCAAATATAGGCTGAACAAAAAAAAAAGAACTTCGTTGCAACAATTTAATTCACAATAACAATATCTTCATACAAAATACAACAAATAAACATTTACATAAAACTCTTCCAAGCAAGCAAACTGACTAGACTTGCATCATTAAAATTAGAATACCTACACCCAGGGATCGGATACCGGTTTTTTCTCCATACAAAAGAACGGTTTTAATTTCGTGCTACGGTATACAGGGTGACCCGACAAACTTGAAAGGTGTATTCGTTACCACATTTTGAGACTATAATGTCATGTGAACTTTTCTGGATTCGGCTTAGTTAAAGAGATAATGACGTGTTTTTCAAAAAACTATTTTCGTCATGACTCATAAGTCACTGAAAAATGCCTGCACAATTAAAATTCTTAGACTAATAGTTTTCATTTTGACATACTCACTGATTAAAGTTAGAGAAAATGGGAAAAAAGTTTCAGAAAAATGTTCAACTTAAAAACAATATATAAAAACCCTTAAAAAAATTCTGTCTTACAATTTATTACTGGCCATGTATAAAAAAAAAAGAAATATCATAAACAATTAGAATTTTGTGTTTGTTCCGAAAATGACATAATATGTTGTATAATATTTTTTACTTCTTTTGACATCAAAAATGCACTGATAAAGTCTGTCGGTACGAGTATACTCACGATCACCCTGTATAAATTCTTTGTTAATGGAGTAATTCAAAAACATGATTTGTTAATGACACAAAATATTGAGTTTTACGTAAAGAGTGTAAAACATTTTAAAATATTGAGCTATTTCGAGATTTTAACAAACCGGTTTCGATTCCCCTACACAGTTGAAACATCAGTTAACGATCATAAATATAATATTGTTTCAATTTCAATAATAGATAATTAAATTTACATAAATTTACTAATACGAAGTAAAATTTTTGGCACATACTTGCTATTAATATTATAATGTAATAAATATTTTAAGGGGCCACAATGTTCACAGTCCGGCACTTAAACACATACATCTGTAATAATTAAGGCACATACCCATTAGGTACATTACAATATTAGTCAATAAAATACTTTATATTATTTACAATAAAATCAGGCATTTGCGAAAAGCGATCCAAAAACTAGAATCATCTAAAACCTCATTTTAAAAATCCGAAGGCTTCGAAATCCATGTACGCATTTAAAATATTAAAATGCTAAAGTACTTATTTAATTACAAGCTACACGATCCTTTAAAATCTTTGCAAAATCTTCAAAAATCCCGCTCTGGGCCGAGCCGGTTCAAAAAGGGTTACACAAACCCTTTAAAAGGGTTGACCGAATGCAGCTACCACACTGCACTGGTAAAGGGTAATCCAAGTATAAAAGTACAAAATATCATTTTCTTTGAGGCGGCTGCATTGGGGGCTGATGGAAGGGATGATACTGACGAGACAGTATGCTTTCCTGAAAAAACAAATATTGAATTATAAATATTAAATGTCATATACCAAAGAAAAACGACCAAGATAACCTAACGTCTGAAGTGGGGATCAATAGATCGATCGTCGATTACAAAAAATGCTTATATAATTAAATTTTTGTGTGATGAAGTTTTTTATGTAACAACTTTTGGCACAAAAAAGGCCAAACACATACATAAATTTCATATAGGAGGTTGAGTCACACGCGCTAAAATAGTACATTACGACAAATGCGAAAAACATGAAAAACTCGTGTCGATTTAAAACGTCGCCACTCGTTTCGAATTTCATTTTTGCACGTGTCTCGTACGACGTTTTTTAGTACAGGTGGACCTCCGAAGTTTTAGACCTGACGTGAAATGAGCCACTTCTGGCACTAGAGCCTAAAAAAGGCACCATCTGTACTAAAAATTATAATTGGGTCAAACACAAAATCATGTTACGAGTGTTTCCGGAGGACTTTTCAAAAGTTAAAGGCTATGAGTGCAAAATTTCTTATTAAACCCTTATCCTCATTTAAAACTACTCCTTTCTTATTGACTTACATAATAAAGATCATGATTACACTCCTAACGGTTGTTTACTATTGGCCACAGGAAAGAGTGTCTCTACAGCTGAACATGCACTTTTTCTTTCCTGTGGTCGATAGTTAACAGACTGTGGACTGGTATAGTAATGATTACAACACAATGAACGCAATGAACAAGGAATAAGTCTTAACGTAGATTATTAACTATCATAAGAAAATCAAGCTTTATAGGCTTTAAGATTGTCCACCGCAAAGACTCCGAACATCGGTTTGCGTTTGACTCAATTTTACAAGAAGGGGTTACACTCGCAGGGTTACACTTACCACATTATTAGGCAACTGTTGAGACCTGTTCATTTGCCGCTCTTGTAAAATGATTTGATTCGCAGCGCTGTGAACAAAGTGAAATTTTAGCAAAATCTAAACATATCTGTGGGTGAATCTAAAATTGTCTGTTATTGCCATGGTTTCGGTCACCCGAGTCACGCTGGTTGTATGCAAAATTATGCTACTTAAACTATACCAGCGGCCCTACCACGAAAAACGAAATACGTAAATTTCGAGAATTTGTCTCTTTCACTCTAATGATGCCATCGTTTGAGTGACAGAGAAAAATCCTCGAAATTTACGAATTTCGATTTTCGCGGTAGTAGGCCAGGGCTCGACTAACTCGCAAGTAGGATTTTTTTTTTCCGTGATTTCTTGATTATTTCCGTAATGTAATTTGCTCAGTGTGACCGTCCCTAATATCATGTTCAGTGCACGACCTAGATGTCACTCTGTATTTTTAGTGGGCAAAATTATAATATTGAAATCCTTAGGCGTTTTCACAAACCGTTGTTGGAATCACCTTGTTATTTGATTCGGACAAGTTTGAGCTTGTTCTACTCAGGATCACGAGCTCTTTCGATTCGAATAGGAAAAAAAAATGTCACAATTTTTTTTCTAATAGGAAAAAAAAATGTCACAAACAACGGTTTGTGAAAACGCCCCCTTACGTTACGCGTCCAGGGGCCCGTTTCTCGAACGCTTGTAACTTGTAATACAAGCAGGAGCCCATTTCTCAAAAGCTTGTAACTTGTAATACAAGTGAAATCCTCTTTTTGACACTATTAATTAGATAAGGACTTCCGCTTGTATTACAAGTTACAAGCTTTCGAGAAATAGGCCCCTGAAGTCCTTATCTAATTAATAGTGTCATAAAGAGAATTCCACTTGTAATACAAGTTACAAGCTTTTGAGAAATGGGCCCCATACGTCCTCCAGTGAGATCATCTGTAATTATCTTGGGTTTACCCTTTCGGAGGAAAAGTTGCCCTATTGGTCAAAGTACAACAAACTATTGAAGTCCTTACGTTACGTGCCCATGCCTCCTCCGGTGAGATATATTCTCTGTAATTCATCATCATCATATCAGGAGATGGCGGGACGACCTGGACGTGTTTTATCTGAATTGGCGGGAGAAATGTGACGACCGGGCCGAATGATGGAAAAGAGGGGAAGCCTTTGCCCAGCAATGGGACACTAAACCGGGCTGATTAAAAAAAAAATCATTATGATCATTTTCAGCCGTTTATCGCCCACTGCTGAGCATAGGCCTCTCTTTCTGTACACCACAGGTCCCGGTCCTGGGAGCTACCATGAGCTCTTAAATGACAGTTCTATGGAACTGACACATTGCGGTTCAGATGAAAGTAGGTCCTAAACTGAAACGCAATAGTAGATCGTCGTAGCCCCCCTGAGCTAACCTCTTCCGTAATTATTATGGGTAATTTTCCCTTCTGGGGTATTTTTTTCCCTTTTGGGGTAAAATTTTCCCTATTGGGGTAAAATTTACCCTATCGGGCAAAGTTATATTGTAGTCCTTACGTGTCCATCGCCTCTTGGGAGAGGTTGAGCGCCTCCTGCATCTCACGTGAGGTACTCTGGAGAAAATCGCGGTCGCAGTATTTGCCGAGACCCTGGTCTGTCAAAACCTGTAAAAGAGAAATTGGAATTTAATCTCTTACCAAGTTTTGTACATTTCAACTTAAAAAAAGCCTCGGGATGAAGGAATCCCAGAAAGAGACGTCTGACTCGGTGATGACTAGGGGTCGGAACTATGGGTGCAAAACTTTAACAAAACTTCTCAAGTGGACTTGACATTGACATAGCACATACATCCATAAAATATACAGATCTACACACCCACACATTGTAAGTTGAAAATTCCGAGATAGGGAATAAAATTGGATACAGATTTTTCAATAATTCGTATTTTTATTGGCTAAAGTGTTCCCATATGTCACCCATTCCGATGTGATGACACACTAGGGATCGGAATGGGTGATGATAAAGCAGGAGAGCAATATTACCTTCGTGTGTAACAACAGGTTTTCTGAGAGCAAACTGAGTGTAGAACAAATCAAATCATCATCATATCAGTTTCAAAATTCCCATTCTGTTATCGCACAGGCTGATGTCCGGGATGTCTTCTGTGTAGTGTCGGGTCAGTCTAGCTCTGAGGTCTTCCGCTAGATCAAATTCGGATCTGCTAGTTGACGTGTACAGCTGTCCATAAAAACCCTCTATCTCAGTCAGCAGCTCAGATTTGGATGTGACGATTCTACCATCCTCAGTCTTTAATTTGGCGAGCTGGCTTTGCCCAACAGACAGATCCCTTGCAAAAACTTTAGAGCCCTTGTTCCGCTCGATGGCTTCTTCTATACACTTGGTACGGAATTGGCGCATATCGCGTTTGAGGGACTTGGAGATCTGTCTGTTGAGCTGCCGGTATAAAGTCGCCTCAACTGAGGATTGTAGAACCAGTTCACTCCTTTTTTCCATTTGTTTCTGAGTGGAGTCTGAGAGCTTTCTGGTCTTGTTTGTGCCTCCTAATGCGTTCATGTATTTAATGGGTGAGGCCTACGTCCAACAGTGGACAATGAGATATAATAAACTTACACGAGCAATAAGGGTCTCCGCCGGATTCTCCACACAATAAGGCACGTTGTTGTTCGGGCTTGTCCTTTGGTCATGATCTGAAATCAAACGCAATAATGTTTAACCTTTTGAACGCCAAGAACCACTAAAGTGGCCGAGTGTTGTCCTGCCTACCACGCCAGGATTCACTAAAATGGTCATCGAGTATGCTATCAAAGTAACTGTTTTTCTGACATATTAGGTTTATTTTCGTTGTTCATTAGTAGAGATACTGGCGTGAATAAAAAAATATATACATATGTCACAATTTGATGCGAGGGGGTAGGCGTTTAAAAGGTTAATTGTTTTATCGACTACATTTCAATTGTTTTTTTAATGTTGTTATTTTATTCAATAAGATAGTTCTGAATGTTTAAATAAGCCTTATTGATCTCCAAACTCAAAACTACCTTAAAGAATAAACCACAAGATTACGTAAAAACATTCTTATTTTAGTGATACACACGTAAATAGCATACAAATACTAAGTGTTTATAGATTTAGAAAAACTTATTTGTCGTTAACAGATTTCTCAATTCCCAAACACAGAATGGACGTATTTATAAAAAAAATGAAAAGAAAAACGAAAATTAATATTTACTACTTCCGAGATTGAATATAGCGCCACCTTTCGGTGGGCTGCGGTAGTAAGTAGTAATACTCTGGCCCGTTCACAGTAACTACAATACTTTTTACTAGATGGCGTGATTTGCAATTATTTCTAGAATCCTGTAATACCCAATTACTTTTTAACTAGTTTATTTAGGTATGATTATGATATTTATGGCCTACATAAATGAACTACATTATATTTCTGGCTTATGATTAACCTATCTATGTTATTATGATTATAAAATAATTAATGATTTATTAGTGCAAACGACACAATCAATTTCTGACGAAAACATCATTAGTAAAATATTCTTAAGGAGCTAACGAACTGAAAATATATCAAAATATTAAAATTGATAACCATGTTTGAGATAAATAAAATATAAGACGTGGTTGCACATTTATAATAAGCTCCTTATTTTGATTAAAACATGAATATAGGTACCTAAATAAAAGGTGTACCTATTACCTGTATTACCTATATAACACTGTCATATATTATTTCCTAACACAAAATCAGTTTAATATCATGCTTGTCACATAGTTAGATAAATATCAGCCACAAGTAAGAAATCATGCGAAAGGGTTAAGAGCAGACACTTCTTTTTTTGGTTGTTAAGGTGAAGTTGATGCATAATCACAACACACTAAAATAAACTTACGTCGCCCTCTCATTGTCTGGATTAAGTCATTCGAAGTTCGTCTGCGAACATTCATCCTTTTACAATATTTGCTAGATTTTAATGTGCCATGATTTCGATCCTAATATAAATATCAACAATATTTTTTATAGAATACAATAATTATTTATTTGTAGCGTTCGTAATGAAATAACTAAATAAAACCACATACTATAGATAGGCAGGTTTTAACAAAACATAAATACACATGTCACGAAATGACCTCAGCTCAGTATAAATGGTCTTAGTTGTAAATAAAAATAAAGTTGAATGAAAATAGATAACATAAAGCTTGATTATATACAATAAGCACAGTTGAATTACACATTTAAGACGCTACAACAGCCAAATGTACTAGGCATAATAAAACTGTAACACAAAACAGAAAAAAAGTGTTGGTATTGGTAGTTTATTGGCATTATCAAACCGCGATTAGAATGGGATTCGAAAGTACTGTTGACACAACAGTGTATAAGTAAAATCTAGGATATACTCATATTTATATTCATATATTTATACTTTAAGTGCAAAGACTTACAGACAATAGATTAATTAATCACTCACTACATCTGTGAACAACTCTTTTCTTGGTAAATATTGTATCATTTGTTGTGTCAACAGTACTCTCAAATCCCTTTCTGATTCCGGTTTGTAGTATACTTCGTTTTATTTAAGATTAGAATTATCTGTCAAACGGGTGAACAAAGAAGCAGTGGTTGTAAACCTTTCTTCTTCGATTTCGGCCGATACCGCTGAATTTCTCGGAACTTATGTACATACATATCATTTGATATTTACCGATAGCTGAACGCATAGTTTTCACATTTATTATTAATTTGTTGGCAAAACTGTATTTAAAAAAGTTATAAGTGTTTTATAAGCAAGATGGCGGCAATTTAGAAAAAAGTTATATGTTGAAAGTTTTCGTTTAGTGTTTGGTGGTTTTTAACTAAGTTTTTTTTTTTAATTCGTAACTCATATCGTACCGATTTTACATTTACTGAATTAAATGAAGTTTACAGTCTAAAATTTAACAATATTTGCATATATAATCTCGCTTACATTATGCACTCCCAATACTTTTAAAAGTCATGCATTTAAGGATTAAAACTATCGGTATAAAAGCGGACACGGTGTCATAAAGACTGAGCAGATAACAATACTAAGACAACCCTACCCATCGGCAACGTCGTTTAGTATTTGTCGCCATTATAGGCGGCTTTAATCTGGGACGCTCTAATGTAGTTTGAATTTGGTAACAAATTAGAAAATAAAAGTCAGATGACATACATAGTTTTATTCACTGTCAGTGGAAGAGTCCGAGGACTCGGAACCACCAACGTTTATAATAAAATTTTCCACAGTGTTATCTATTACATTATGTAATTTCATATAAAAAAAATATTTTCTTTTAAAATGTTGTATACCGTAGCCAACGATATGCCAGCAGTATCAGCAGTCTTTTTCACACGGTCCGATTTAGTGGGATATTCCTTTCTATGGCACATTTCTTAATTTGTAAATATTTACCACCATCCGCTTTTCACTGGTTGTCACAGGATTTTGCTTTTGCTGCTTCTTCTTTAGAAATGAAAAAAAACGTTAGCCGAACCGGCTACGACTTCATCCATTTTAAATGTGCACCAACAAACAAAATATCTAAATAGATCAACAATTAATAACGAAATTGAACAAAAACGATAACAACAATCTTTAAGTAAGCTAACAGCAATACAAAACACAATCGACAACAATATGAAATCGAATGATAGACAGTGACATTTAAAAATTGTGTGAGAACTCTGCCTCTTTAGGTTTTTTAATGTACAACCTTTCCATGAAAAATTACAAACGCAATTTATTAAAATTCTTATCTGTTCAGCTTAGAATATAAATTAATTAACATTATGTGTCTTATCTGTTCACAACACTGAGTAATGTCTGGCACCCTAGTGAAAAGGGGTATAAGTCATATTTTGGCCAAATTGAGTTAAGTATACCAAAAAATTAAAAAAAACAAAACCGGCCAAGTGCGAGTCGGACTCGCGCGCGAAGGGTTCCGTACCATTATCAATTTATTATTAAAAAATACAGTTAAATCAACCTAACTCAAAAACTATAGGAGATAATTTTATCAAACCAAAAATCGTTGATAGAGTTTATTAATGTGCATAACATATATTTTTTTTAGAATTTTATATCGCATAGTTTAAAAAATAGAGGGGGGGGACACATTTTTCAGACTTTGAGAGCTGATATCTCGAAAACGATTCGCTTAAATAAAAATAAGATTTATAAACCTCCATATCATTTTCAAAGACCTTTCTAATAATACCCCACACGCTTATATACAACTAAATTTTTTTTTCTATCCCTCAGTTACATGTATGGAGGGCCCCCACCTCAATGGTTTTTTTAATAATTTCGTATCATAATCCTGTAGCGGTTTATACAACACATATCCTTACCAAATTTCGTTACTGTAGCATTTATAGTTTCCGAGTAAATTGGCTGTGACAGACGGACAGACGGACAGACGGACATGACGAATCTATAAGGGTTCCGTTTTTGCCATTTTGGCTACGGAACCCTAAAAATGGCATCTGTTGGTGTAAAAGGATTTAAGATATCACGTAAATTGACAGAGTTACGGTCGTGTAATATGGTATCACTAACACAAATGACCGTGCAGTGTCAGGTATAAGTTGAAATAAATTCTGACTAACAAAAAAAGTATATCGTTGTACAGTTACAAAAGGTATTAGTGTAGCTAAGTTTTACGCGTTTGGATTTTTGTTGTGTGTAACGTTATAACTACTCATATTCTCTTGATGGTCACTCGGATGATGAGGATCCATGTGTATTTAAATCACTTTACACGAACAATAAAAACATTTTTTGAGATACAATTCACGAGATATTCACGAATAAAATTATGTTGTTACGGGTACAAGTCGACTTTAATCACTTAGAAGTACAGTTTTTTACATGTTATACAATACAATCCATTTGCAGGAATTATATCCGTTTGCACTAAAAAAAAATATTACTTAACATTTAACATCAGTAAATTGACGGATTTGTACTAAGTTGTACCCTTTTACACTAAGTTTCGTTATACATACACAATGTTTAAAATAGTGTTAATTTTTAATATTTAATTTACTTAGTGGTTAATGATTTTTTTTTCAAATTCAAGCTTTTAAATTCTGCTGCTTATTTGTTAAAACTTATGTTAGTAATATTAGTTTGTGTTGACAGTTAAATGACTTAACGCAAATACTTTTTTTTTAATTGTAGTAACAATTTTACTTAATGATCTCGGTAGTATAGAAAGCGCGATATAGCCTTATACGAGTATTTGCTGCTGTTCTATGGCTGTCTATATTACTCCAAAAACATGTGATTAGAACAATTTCAAAACAGCCACCCGGAAACCATGCCTGGCCACTTTTTACGAATGCTAACATAATGAAAACAATATTATCCCAATATTTTTTTAAATTGTCTACTAACGAAATTAATAAAGTGAATGTATAATTAACATAATAATTCAAGTTGATCGTACCTATATTTACCGATACAACTTTTATAAGAATTATAATCAATAGAACATATAGTGACAGGCTTTTTATACTCGTCGATTCAAGTCTGTTTATTAAGATTCCATACAGAGTACTGCAACGTAAATAGTGACGTTGCAGTATGGAATCTTAATCCTCCGAAACAACTGAAATAACTTCTTTACACACTAGTGCGAGGAGTTGTTTATATCTTGCCTGGTTGAAAACTTGGCAAGGCCATCTGTACTGAAAAACGTTGTATCGCAATGCATATGCAAAAATGAAATTCGTAAATCGTGTCGATTTTAAACACTCCCTTCGGTTGTGCTTTGCTTTATTTATGCTTATTTCGAACTTATTTTTAAATCACAGTTGTACCGTAATGTACATTACGATAGGCTATAGACAATAGTTTTTTTTTATAAAATATCAATTTTCAATGGTATGTTATTTTAGGTGACTCGATAAGATACAAAATTGCCATTCATACCTACGCGCTCGACATCCAGGGCATAAAGTCATAATTCGGACAGTAGGACTATTTGTACTATTTAGGTTTTTTGTCGAGTACCTAGACCTACCGTGTTAGCAAAATAAGGCATGAGAAAAAAATTATTATGATACGATTGTGATAATAATAAATAAATGCTACATTATGGTATTTTTGGTACTATGAAATTTAAAAACATTTCATTTTATGATACGTTGTGTTTTGGCTGTTGAAAAGAAGTAATATTTTTCTAATTCAAGGAAATAATTTCTAATAAAAAATGGAAAAAATAAATATTTTTATTGTAACTTATTTCATAGAATTTGGATACAATTGAATAAAGTGATTAATATAAATCTTGATATTCCCTTTTACACGTTACTAATATTTTTTGCACAATGGTATAAGTCGTTTTTTTGGAATTATATTGTATACGTATATGCTATACCATTAAAATTAACTTCGCAAAGAAACTTAGCTAATTTTTTTTCGTAAAAGTACATCTCAAAAAGAGTTATTATAAAATAAGTTAAATGTATACCCGTTTTCACTAATGTCCAATATATGTGAAAAGGGGTACTAATTTGGTTATATTTCTAAATAGCATTTATTTCAGCTGGTACAAGTCAATTTTTTTTAAACTATTGATTTTAGCCATAAACCAATGACGGCATGTAAAAGAGCGCATTGTATTTACTCAAAGTACATTTAAAGTTATTCTAATTCTTTAGCCATTTCGGCACAGTAATTTTTAACAATTTCGCCAATCGTTTTTTGGCTCTCCTGTAAAGTGGCAAATTTCGATTTATACCCCTTTTCACTAGGGTGCCAGATGTATGTATTAATATAGCATGATAATATATTCGTGATATTTAATAACTTGTATTTACTCTTCGATCCGCAGAATTTGCCTGTAAAAAAACCTTATATCTCGTTCTGCAAAGGTCTTTCTAATGCTAAAAAAAACGAAGCAGATGGCGCTAGTGGCTGTGCAATCACAAATATGTTATGACTTTTATGACAATACCTGGTTTTTTTTTTATAGCGAATACAATTTTAATTACACTTACTTATTTTTACACGAGTTTAAAATAGTATCAACCAAGTTAAGGAATCGTAAAAGGTTTTGTTTTTTAACGCCGGGTTGACAATCTGTAGATTTTTGTTGTCTGTACAGTCACGTCTAATAATATGTATACATTTTGGAACGTATGAAGGCATAAGGATCAAAATCGTACCTATACATATTATTAGAGCCGACCGTACAACAATACTGCGTTACTTATTATTCAATATACTTTATGAATATCTACTGACATACTAAAAATACTTTTGGAGTGTTAAAGTAACTTACTCGATAGCATGGAAGATCTTTTCGGAGTCTTTTCCACGAAGCAACGGTTCCATTGCGATCTCTTCGTCACTTGGATGATGGTCGTCATATTTTCTATAACAAAACAAGAATAAGACAAATATCACTAGTTGACGAGACTTCAATTTGCGCTCATTAACCTTTAGTAAGGCATCATCACACATAAATTTAATAAGCTTTCAGAGTCCATTTCAGTGACAGAATAAGTTGCAAAATAAGGTGGTAAATAAAATATTACCATTGCCCTTTTAAGGGTTAAACGGCCTCATTGTACCTACATAAAAAAGTTAAATAAATCAGACTTACGATGTGTCTTCTTCAGGTATCCGGCCATCCATACCGAATTCTCGTCTCATCATTGATCCCAAATCTTGTTTTTGTTGAAGATCTAGAAAAACCCCTTTAGTTAATAAATAATTTTATTGCAAATTATGCAATTCTGTCTTAAGGCGGAAAATGAGAAGAAAAATTTAAGGTCTCTCCCAGCTCAAAGATTTGCCTACAAAAATTGCTATACCATCACAAATAAAAAACATAATTGGGAATTTACATTTTCAGTGTCAAAACAGACTACTTACCAATATCTGAAGGGTACACGGAAAGACCATGTCTAGTCAATTCAAATTACAGAAGGAAAAACCACCTTACTTTTAACAGAATAAGGTGTGAATTTGCCATGATTTTTTTAAGCACTGGACATGTTTTTTCCGTGGACCCTTCATCTGTATCTGAGCGCCAAACGCTCCCAAGACAACAAAAAAGTTCACGCTATAATATCACTCATTGTCGAAAGCTTACATCCCAAAATCATCATTTTTCACCGGTCATTGTGGCAATCTTTGAGAAAGACCTATGTTCACTTTCTGCTGATATGATGATGTACAAACTTACTAATTTTAACAGTCTTTGGTGTCCTATCCGGCGGTTTGTGCATCTCCACTCGCCTGTGTCTCGAGCCTCTGAAGCTCTGCAGGACTCCAAACAGCGGGTGGGTCCTCTGAAATAATGAATAGAATACAATATTCACTTCAGCTACGCATTCGAGAACCACGTACGGATGTAAAAAATTAAATCCTTAAATCCAAGTTTTGTACTGATTTCATTCAGTCACCATATAGATATTTGATGTTCACAATAAACCGTTAAATAAATATCTTGGGACATCTTACACAAATCGACCTAGTCTCACGGTAAGCTCAATTAAGGCTTGTGGTGTGGGTACTAGACGACGATATACGTAATAGATAGATACATACAGTTACTTAAATATATAGACAGCCATGACCAAGGAATAAATATTTCTGACAAATAAATACACAAATAATGCCCTCGCCGGGATTCGAACCCGGAACCTCCAGTTTCTTAGGTAGGGTCACTATCAACTAGGCTACGAAGGCTGACAAACCGTTTCGATCGAAACAGCAAATACAAACTGTAAAGAAGCCCATTGCTAATGGTAGGTAAATACGTCTTCAATAATACCCACCCGATGCGTGGGTTCGACGGCCTCAGCCACCAGCTCATCCAGGTTCCCTGATATGGCTCTCTTCAGCTCCGGACCAGCCTCATGCAGCTTCCGTAAACCAGCCTGCAGCGTCATCTGATTGCTCTGGACGGATACCGCTGCTGCTTGCTCCTTCCTTTTCCTAAACCTTGGGTTGGAAAGAGATGGAATCAATATTGGTGCTGATGGTGAAAGAGTTGATGATGGTGTATAAAAAATGGGAAGTGAAGATTCGGATGAAGTTATTTTTCGCTTTTTTAATGAAAGGTAGTTTACTTTATTTGTAAATGATCAATAATGTTAGAAAATAGGTATTTTTTATTAGATGATAAAAAGATAATCATTATTTATACATTAAAAGTAGAAAAAGGATGTTAGTAGGATATATAACAGATAATATAACGAAAACAAAATAAATCTGAATACTAGATTAGTAAATTTAATAAATGTTTCTAATACATGTCTTCTCGGTGTCGATTTACAATCAAATGCGCATTTGGAAAATGACAAACTAAATTAAATAAGCAAATCGAAACATGCAAAACTTGGCACGCACAAAACTTGAACTCGCCAAAACATTCAAAGACAAGGAAATATCAAATGTACAGATAATTGAAGAGTGTGCAAATTTATAATAAGCAAGTGATTGTAAACAACAAAAATATAACACTGAGAAAATATGCTTTTTAATAGCTAATAGGAAGTAAACATGCTTTAGGTAGGTACATTGGCAATGGATGTGTTCAAAAATTATAAAAGGGCGTCATCGAATCAAAACTAAAACTAAAATAAAACAACATGTGATGCTTGTTCTCTTTTGAGTTGAGTTGAAGAACGAAGAATAAGAAAACATTCAATCCAACAATATGGTATTTCAGCATCTCATGAAGTAGACACTCAAACTTTGCAAAATAAATAAATATTTTTAACTGATTGCAAATCACCCGCAAAAATCGCAAAATAGGGGAGAGCGAAAGGTAAAACGGCACTCGTTGGCAAAAAAACTCAAAACGATGCCAAAGATAAGCAAAAATTACAGCGGATCGGTCTTCGATATAGTTGCTTAATATTTAATGGACTTACGCATGGTTCCTATAAAATAAAAATTATGTATTAATTATAATGAAGATGAAAATTAAAAACATTGACTCTAAAATCTACAAATCAAATGTCTAACACAATAAAAGGTCTACATACGAAGCACACAATAAATAGTTGCACTCCTTAAGAGAGTGCATTGAAAGCTTTCTACTCTAACGATAAATATAGGAAAATAATATCTATTGACAGCCAATATTGCTTCTAAACATTTAAACTACTTTAACATCAAATAATTATGTACAACTAACTACTAATCGCATATATGACTAAGTAAAATATGTATAAATACTGGAAAAGAAGATCGGAAAATTAATAAAGATAACTGCCGCTGAATATCTAAGTTAAAGATGAAGACGACTCGAATAACCTCGCTAATTTAGAAGACATGACGAATGAAGAAACAAACGTACCTCCTAAAGTAGTCTTGTATGAGGAATGTAGCGTAGAATTTTCCAACGGTGATCTCGTTGGGGTCACCAGGAGGGGGGACCACCTGGTCAAGAAGCTTGTTCGAGGTCCGCTTCCACACCTTTTTGATGATAGTTCGCAGCTCCGTATTGCAGTCGTCGATAATGCCTTAGAATACGTTTTAGTGTTTATTTGAGAACATGTTGTGCAATAGTCATTAACGAATCTACACAAAATACAAAAACCTTTACAATCTCTATTATAATTTATAAGTTACCCCTTTTAAAAAAAACGATCATGGGACAATTGATTACAAAATTACTTCAGTTAATTATACTATAACTTTGAAAGAAAGAAAGAAAAACATTTATTTGTGACGCTTACAGTACAAACATAAACAAGACAACATAGGAAATTAAAAAAAAGTATGTCGTGTGTGCATCTCAAAATGGATCCAACTCAGCATATGGACTACTAACTTCAAAATTATCGCTATTTCTAACAAACGTATTACGACTTAAAGTACTTAAATGTTTTGAAGCGTGATAATAATATTCTTAATAATTTAATTTAATTGTATCAAGTTGTAGACGTAAGATTTTAAAAGAGTGAAATTATTGACGAAAGATTAACATACTGAGAAAGCTTATAACTGAAGAAATCCGTTGATGTTTTCTTACGATAATTAAGTTTTTTGGCTAATATTGTACACCAACATCAGCAAATTTCACTTAAAAAAAATTGCAAAGTGAAAGAATACTTTTATGAAAAGAACCCTATACCCTATCTTAAAATATTGTTACTTTAGTGAACCATTTACCTAACAACACTGTAGATTAGATACATTATTTTTCCCCAAAATTACGTCCAAATATGGCAGAATGCCAAACACAATTACCGACTGTCTTGATTCCCAGCTGTGTCCTCACCACCGCGAACAAAGTTGCGTTGAAGTTGACCGTCCCGTCGGAGTTGAGGGGCATGTTCATGGAGACGAGACGTTTGCACGCCGTCCGGTGGGGACACAGCTTGCCGAAACCTGAGAAAAAGGATAGTATTTTGAGTATCCAAAAAGTATGTATAGGATGCTTAATTTTATCTCTGATTATGATTACTGCGTTAATATTATTCAATCCAGAACCGAGTCTTTGGAGGTTAGACAGTAACTGTCTCAGACTGTTAGTACAACTGTTGAAGAAACTATATACATAATAGAACTGAGAATATTTAATAAATTTATTTTATTTTATTTTTATTTTATTTATTTACTTCACTTACAACAACTGTCGACAACAACTGTCGACTTCTTTAGCATACAACAAACTAGATCTTGTTTATTTTCTTCTTTGACTATCAGACTTTTGAAAAACTATTCCTGAGTGACAAAATATATCTGAAGATTTTACCAAGGGGTGGATTTATTTTCCTGAGTAGCTGCACAACGTCCAAATGCTTGATCCTTCCTTTTGCATCTGGGTCATATTCACTCCATAATCTGAAATAAAGCATTTTAATTCGTTTAATATCAAGTAGGTCCCTTTAAATTAACAACTTAATTTTCAGAAGAAAGAAAAAAATAGATATAAGACATGAACACGCATGAAAAATATTCTACTACTAAAAGTAATCCACTAAGTTATTTTTTGCTTTTATACATATAAAAAAGCATAGTTCATTTCAACCCACCTGACAAACTCATCAAGATGATGTGGTCCCAAAATCGACCAATCTCTCGTCAAATAATCAAAGTTGTCCATAATAACGGCAACGAATAAGTTAATAATCTGAAAATATACAACAAACTGTAGAATTTTTTACATGGTTGAAAATTAGCTGCCTCCAATGTAGTAAATTTTTGTAAACGTAATAATATAGCCACTCGCTTGCTTTTATATCTGTTGTTATCAGTTGTTACTCTTATTTTACAAGGGAATACAGCTCAATTAAATTTCAAAGCAAATGAATGGATAGGCGCGTTTGGGGCGTACCAAACACTGGTTTTCCAGAAAATACTAGCGGAGCTACAATAATTCCTAGTAAATTTGCATACATTTAGTTTGTTGACAACACTTTTCTGTTGTCATTTTAGTTGATTTTGTTACAGAAGTTGTAGTGGCACCTCTAAACCAGCTCTGGTTTAGAGGTGCCACTACAACAACATCTATTTACATTGCGTCTATTTACATTAATTGAGCAAAATGCCCAGCTATATTTTAATTCTCACCAAGAAAGTGCAAAGCAATGAGAACGATATGAAGTAAGGGAACGCCAGCCAATTGCCACAGCCGGTTCCATCTTGGTCCATGTCTTTTGTCGGCAGGTTATCCGGGTTGTAACAGCCGGCCGGTTCACCGGGACGCTCCGCGTTGTTCCGGGAGAGGGCCATCATGATTTCTTGCCAGGCTTCGCCTTGATCATTAACGTTATCATGTTTGAAAATAATTTCAAAGTATCCTCCATTAGGATTGCAAACGATAGTAGGTATAAACACATTCGTTATAGTGAAATTCGAATTTGAGGTATGCAAAAACGACAGCGATTACGGTTTTGAAAGTATTTCTAACAATTAATACACAACAACAATTAATTCTAACAATTTTTAATATGAGCATTACGGTATTCAATAAGTTACCAAATGAATTGCGGACATTGTCGGGGGAATTATTTAAACGATGTTTAACAAAATGGCTGCTGGATAAATGTTTTTACAGCGTTAAGGATTATTTAAATTTTAAGGAACCGATGACATTGTATTAATTTAATTTATAATAGTATTTTTGTGACATTTGTATAATAGTAGTAGACCTGGACATTCTGTTTAATTTATAAATTGTTATTCTATAGCTTTGAAATATTTATATGCTTGCTTGCTTGCTGAGTACAAGGATCTTATTAATAATTAACACCTTTAATGTACTGTATTCTGATAAATAAAGAATTTTGAATATGAATTTGAATTTTAAAACCAGTTCTAAAATAATCAAAAACGATGCACTGCCTACATTAAAAATTATATTGAAAATATTTCATCATGTTTTTAGTAGATTAATTAAACTTGTAATATGTCATAGAAAATAAATCTTATCAATATTTTAAATAAAATTACGAGTACCAATAAAAATCCAATAAGAATTAAAACTAACTTACGTACATTCAACTATAAAGCCTGTCATAGAATATTCGACACAGATATGCAATTATTGAAAGCCACAGTACCAATAAACAACGCAGAAATATAAGGTTCTGTTTTCACTTTAACTTACCCGTAGCCGATCTGAACAGGGACATCAATGCAGCTCCAAATGATTGGAAATTATTATGTTCAGTTATTATTTCATCGTCCACATCTATCTTTCCAAAAAGCTGCATACCCACGACAGCATAGATAAAGAAGAGTAAAACAATCAGCAGGAATACATAAGGCAGGGCTTGAAAACTCTTAATGAAGGTCCATAGAAGTGTACGGATCCTCTCTCCTCTTGACAACAACTTGATCAATCTCATTGCTCGGAACAGACGGAAGAATGCTACATATTTAAGCACGGAGCCTTTACTTTTTTCGGGGGTGCTCTGAAAACAGCAAGAAATAATAAAAATCCGTGAACCTAAAGAGAGCATGCAATAAAACGTGACAGTATGACATACCAGAAACAGGACGAGTGAATGCGAGTTTTTTGAGAAATATCTTAAAGTGGGGAAAACAAACAAAACATAGAGTTAAGAAATTAGTGTAATATTATTATTGTCGCTGTCTTGTTTTGTAATTTTCTTGGACAATAGAAGAAGAAGGAGAGCGCTGAATCAAGAAACGTAAGAATACAGAGAGAGCAAAAATACTTACAGTGGGATCCATTTCGTTGACTTGTGTCACGACAATGTCAATAATACTACCGACGACGATGATAAAATCAAATGTGTTCCATGCGTCACCAAAGTAGTTCTGGAAATTATAAACACGATTTAGAGAATGGCTGTCAGTCATAGTTCTAAATGTTCTAATAATATACAAAGATGCACACTTACTTTAAATTTAAAGGCAGCCAGTTTAAAAACGAACTCCAAAGTAAACACCGTTGTTAAAATCATGTTTAAATAATCGAGGAGCTGAAAGATACATAATGAAGTTTAATAAATAACAGTTTTATTAGCAATCAGCGGACACATCAAAGTATCACCAGTCTTACAAATTAAATATTAGGTTGAACGTATTGTGATACCTCCCACCCCACCTCGGACGTTGGTGATCTTGGTCGTTTTTTCTGACATCCCATATTTATAATTTAAATAATAGGTATAAAATATAACGTAATTCATCACAGGCCAAACCAGAATGCGACTCGTTTTTGGCTTACATGCCTACATCATTACCACTAAGCTACGTGGCGTCGACAAAATCTGGCTATATTTAAAAAAGAAAACAATCTAAAGCTTGAACGAATTTAACTATAATTTTGACAAGTGGGAAAAAACTTTACTATCTTGAATAGCTTTACCGTCTGATACCAAGGTTGCGCGTCATGGAACTTCATCATGAGGGCCAGCGTGTTGATGACGATGAACGTGAATATGAAGTACTCGAATGGCTCTGACGTCACGAACCACCACGTCTTGTACTGAATGCGATGCTTTGGAATGTATCTGCAACAAATAGTATAACATGAGGTTCATAAGAAGCTTCGATATTCAGGAATAACTATCAGGCTATCACTGTGTCAATAATCACCAAATTAAAAATTAACCCCTAAAGTTTGGCCAGGAAATAAAAAATCAAACTGTTTAAAAAACTATTAAGTAGTGATTTGGTTGATAAATCGTGACACTATTTTAAGTATACCTTCTACTCGGCTTTGCTTTTAACGCAAACTCTAAGCAGTTTCGTTGATTCTTCTCCAATTGACAGTCTTTAAATTCTTGTTCTCCTTCCTTCTGAAATGTCACTATGACAAAACCTACGAAGATGTTCACCTGAAATGCAATACGACATATTTTTTATAAGTTATAATAAGTTTATTGTCACGTATTTATTGGAATGATATCAGGCGGCAGTATCGTTTACGATGTATATTAAAAGATACTTACCATGAAGAAAGCTATTACGATAATGTAGCTGATGTAAAAGAACGCGACCAAGGGTCTCGAGTTCTCAATGGGGCCCATATCTTCTGCGTGTGAGTCCATGGAAACCGATAATAAACTAGAAATAACGAAATAAGTCAAATTAAGACGGAATATATTTGGACATAAAACAGAGCCCTGAAGCATGCCGAGTATTTTTCGTCTTAAATGTCGCTTCCATTCGGCTGGACTTATTTATTTATATTTCAATCTATTGATAAAATTGTGCTCTACTTTTAAAATAAAATTGTATAAGAATTAGGAAGGCAATGTTTTAATTTAAAAACAATTGTCCCTCAATCAACCCAGTCGAATGCTTGAGAAAGGTAAACTGTCATAAAATATACTCTTACCCTGGCCATCCTTCAAATGTAGACACGGTGAATAGAGTCAGCATACCATTCAGGACATCATCAAAATTCCATTTATTCTCCTTCCATATACGTTCCATCCTTTGAGGCTCGTTATTCTCGTATATAATATATGTTCCCCTAAAAACAAAACTGTCGTGAGACTCGTTCATACTAAAATTCACGCGGGTTACTCACGTTGAAATATAATTTTAGTATGTTCCCCTAAATAATGTTGTCATACGAATCAATAATTTGAAGAGAATAACAATTCACTACACATTCCATTAAAGCTTTGTCTTCATAACGCAGGAGAAGGAGAAAAAATATATTAATTTTAGTTACGGATCAGCATACGTACGTGATCATTTCCTTTAATTTCTACCTTAATTTAGTTGAATGACTAGCGGTTTAAAAAAAATATTTTATTACTTGGATAGCAGAAATGTCAGGTATAAGAAAATAAACAATGTGGGTTTAAAAATTAACATTATTTGATTTACTTACTGGCATTCCTTTGCTGTCAATTTTGTAGTGTCGGTACAAAAGAAGAACTTTCCCTGGAATTCAATCATTCCAGTAAATATCTAATAAAATTTAAAACTTTAAGAAATCTATCATGCTTAATTTAACAGTATAAAGACTCCATGCAAAGAAATAATGTATAACAAATATTGTAGTTTTTTGTAATTAATCTCCGTTTCGTTCGAAACAGAATAATGTATCTCAAACTTTGTTTTATAAACATACATGAATAAATGCATTAATGCAATTCTTTATTCTCCTGCTTATATGTCTCTTATTACATCATTATTCCTTTATATTTCATCTTCATTTTGAAAAGTCATTCATATAATAAAGTCACATGATCTCGTTTCTATAAGCCAAACACGTCAGCCACAACATTTATTAAGTAGTGAGTTTTGAAGTCCATAGACATTTTACCACTTGGCTGCTTTAACACATCAAATAATCCAACTACTAAAATACCCACAGACTTTAAAGACATGCGGCCTTAAAAAAAGAAATATTTTTTTATAATAAATGTTACCTTAAATAACTGAATTCCTACAACGGAAAACATAAATTGTAATATGTGATTGATAAGAAAAATATTGCCAATCGATCTAATTGAAGCTATAACACATTTCACAACATACTACACGGACATAATGCCAAATACACAATTACAAACCAAAAAGTGCCACATTGTACAAAAACAGACGAGCCATATTCGACAATAATAGTTGAAGGAAAAGTGTCACATTCGAAGAAGAAAGTTAAAGTTAGTACGATCAACATAAAATTTACCAAAATCACAGTGTTTAATAACATTTGTCAGCGTGTTCCAATGTGTAGTCGAGGTGGTGACATTTGGGTAGGAACAAAAATCAAAAATAGATTAATTCAAAAATATTTCAAAATGTTACATACATGGCTCACGTTAGTCCTTGGTTTCGAAAAAAACACTCGTTTAAATTTATTTTTTATTTAACTTGCCAGCGTCCTGATCTGACTTGTAAGCTTTAAAAAGACCAAAAAACACTTAGTTAAACCAAGTACCTTTCTCCTAATAAATGAGCGTAAATGTCAAGGTAGGGCGGTTTGGGCAAAAAAAAACACAAAAGCTCGTTTTGAGTCCAAAAAAATCTTTAAAATCCAGTCAAAAATGAACGCAACACCTTTGGGCTGATTGATAAAATGAAAATGGCATGCTTTTTATGTTAGCGAATTTTTTGGACTCACACGCGAAGCAAAAAGAAATGTTAGTATTCTAATTTCCAAAATGGCACGATTAAAGCCTCACACATAAAAAAACGAAATCAGGTGATTGTGTGTAAAAAAATGGGACAGTGAATAAATTACACAAATATTTTTTATTAGTGTCTGTAGACCCAAAGGTGTCGTAAAATTTTGCGAAAAAAAAACTTTTTTCGATTTTTTTGTGAATGTATTTTACCATTACCATTTTACCCTACCTTGAACATTTGCACACCCATGACGGCAAACATGAACTGGAGAAGGTTTGTCACCAACAAAATGTTGCCGATCGTTTTAATGGCAACGATCACGCACTGAACTACGTGCTAGAATTTAAACAGATTAAAAAATATAACGTGTCAGTGCCAAAAATAAACGATAAATTTGGAAACATAACAGTGTAGGGCCAAGGGATTAAAACTGTGTAGGAAATCACAACCATTCGTCGAACCAAAATAATTAAACAAAAATAAAATAATTATAAAAGCATTTCATATAAAAATTTCTTGAAATCCCTTCGTCCTAATGAATAAAATACTTCTTTTGAAGAAAACGATGATATATATTTTTTTTTAACTCTGAACTAGATTGATCTATTCCTTTTTATCTGTCAGTGTATGTTTGATCTTGAAGTGATTTCTTTCTCCTTTGTTCTTTAAGAAGGATAGCAAGTTTTCAGATAAATTATCGAGAAAAGAGAATTGTATCACTTTCAAGCAACTGACGCAATCGTGATTTTTCGATTAAGTATGTTTTTGCTTAACTATGTACAAATTTATGCATTCGACCCTTTTACTAACAGCGACTCGAACCATATAATATTGTCTCTGGAATTATTTATGTTACCTATTCCTCAGTAAGTACAAGGGAGAAAGCTTCAATGCCCTTGAAAAGAAGGGGTGTTTGAACCGTTTGATAAAAAGGAATAGAGTATTCATCCGTAGGATTTTTATAACAATTACCATAGACAAACGAACTCGAAGGGTCAAGCTCAAAATTCGATAGCTGAAGTAACTAACGCCCAAAATCCGCGTACAAAATACAATAACTTCAGTGGTATATACATATATAAATATAATTTTAATCTTGATCTGTCATTCAATACAATGACCTACCTAATTAAAACCTGTTTCTTCCTAAATTTCGGAGATAACAATTTTGTTCTACTAAATCATTCCTTCGTCTATGGTACGTTTAAAAAAGAAAACTACTGACCTTTAAGCCTTTAGCTCTGTTGATGGCTCTTAGAGGCCTCAAAACTCTGAACACTCTCAAAATCTTAATAAATCCGAAGGCAGACCTGTAACAACCACCATAAAAATCATTGTTTTCCTCTTTAAAGCATTCTTCATAGCTACTCGTACGTACGAGAAAAACAGGTAAATTCACGAAAGCTGACACGAATGGATCGAGTCACTGATAGAAAGTATCTATGTGTGGATGTCTAAATGACAGTAGATACAGGTTGGTATACGACGACTGCATACACACAATGATAGATATCATTCATTTCATTCATATCATTCGTGCCAGCTTTAGTTAATTTACCTGTATATTAGCTAATTTATGCCCCCTTTCTATCAGTCGCAAATATCAAATTGATAGATAATACAAAGATGATGTCAGTTTCATAATGTTTATGAATGATGATGATTATCCATCGGGCACTCATTCGTAAATGAAGATCAAATCCTAGGCCAACTGGAGTCTTGCTTGTGGCTTAAAATCTTACAAAATTCATTTATTTTTCATTTAGTTTTGATAGTAAACAGATAAGTCAATATCCCACCATTATTCCACGTGAAGTGCATTTTTAATTGTTATTCTAAATAAACTCTCTTACTCTACTAAATCTTTACAAGCTTTATACCTTAATCAACGTATCTACCAAGCTTCCAGATAATTTTTAGAGTTAAAAAAAATGAAAACCAGTAGGTAATTAAAGCATTCGATAAAACCTCACCCAAATATAGAAACCAGCGACACAACAACGACCAAAAGATCCAGAAGGTTGAAGGCAGATCTGCAGAAGGCATCCTTGTGGAACAGGAAGCCGTAGGTGATCAGCTTCAGGCCCAGTTCCAACGTGAAGACCGCCGTGAAAAAATAGTCCACCTTCTTCAAAGTCTGGAAATCATTAATATTGAAATAACAATGATTAGACTAAATAAATGCAGAAAGTATTTCATCGAGAATCAACGGAACTCAGAGAGCTATTTAATTATAAACTTATTTCCTTTTTTTGATTTTCAGTTACGTCCTGTAAGTAATACAGTATACATTTTCAATGTTAATGCTATACGAAAAAAAACTCTAAGCTCCAAAATGTGATCATTACATTTTTAATGTGGAAAATTTGAAATGCATATAACTGCTATTTCGAATAAGACACAAATTGTCTAGCACGTATTTACTTTGGTTTCATGGTTGACTGATAGAATATGATGCTAGCATTCACACAATGAATGTGCAGCTAAACTTTAAATAAACTAATAAAGCTATTTTCGTTAGCAAGCCGGCATGACATTTTAGACCATTATTGGTTTTCCCTTAATAGTAAAATTAGATATTTTGGGTCCAGATTGTTTCGATTTGGATAATATAATCCTTTGGATAATATCTAACTTACGTCAGCGGTAGATTTATTTTCTTTTTTCGGCACTGGTTCTTCCATGGCCAACATCAATGAGGAAATCAAGATGCAGACGAGGATGATGTTTTTGAATATGGAGTTGTTCTGGATATTGAAGCACATCACACGGAACCTGAGGAAGATAAAATTACCTGTTATTCGGAACAAAAATTTGGTGGTGACATCAGTCTTGTACATAAACGTAGATTGTAGTTGTCGTACGGTTGTAAAATAAATAAATCACCATCATTATTTCACCCATTTATCACCCGCTGCTGAACATAAGCCTCTCTTTAAGTACGCCATTAATTCCGTACCTGTAACTTATTCTCATGTAGATTCGTTTCCCATCTAACAAGACTAATTTTGGCTACTGCCACAATTTTCTTACAAGTGCTTACACTTGTAAGAAAATCAATATCAAATCGAATCGTATAAGGGCTCTAAAACTTCTGTTAATCTCTTAAAGGCCACATATCCATCATGCCACATGCCACGTAGCAAGGATAGTGGTGATCCGATTTCAATCTGGCTATAAGTAAGTACCAAGAACTTTTCGAAAAGATAAAATAGTTATACGGTTCTGACTCTTTCTGCCAGGACCGCAGAATGTGAGATTAGGAAAAAGTCCGATTCACAAAGTGTGGAAAGGCAGGCTGACGGGAGTTTGGGAACAGAAGTATACCCCCGAGCGTATGGATTGTAAAGCATGTTTCTTACGGGTTGTTCTGCGAGAAAACGAAGAAACTGGTGCCTTCTGGGATGGGTTTCTCCTGGTCCTTGACCTCCACCTCGGAGAGGCGCCGCGGCCGCGCGGACACCGTCGGCTTCCGCGTCATCGGTGATGGCTCTTTCTTTATGTCCCCTACAAGAAAATGAACTCATTGAAAAAAAAACGTGCTTAGCCCCTCGTCTGTGGACGCTAAGGATCAGTATAAAGGATTTTGAATTCAAATTATGAATTGATTTGAGTTCAATTACCTATTTTACTGATCCATATCAAGCACAAACATTTGTACACAAATCGACAAATTAAGGCTTATGTTAGAGGCACGAAGCTACGATATAGTAATACGTCTACGTATATAAAATATAAAAATACATAGAAAATATCCATGACTAAGGACCCAATGAGTGATGATTACAGTTTACTCATTCAACACAACAATTCTAATTCGTATTTATCCCATTTAAATATAAGACGAGTACCATTCTGATTGATTTGTGGCGTTTCCGTAGGAACAAGAACTGTATCTGCTTCTCCTCTCTCTTCAGCATCTTGCTCGTTTACTTCTTCTTCCGATCCAGTCTCATCATATTCTCTGTCTGACCTGGAATCGTAGTTAACTTGATAAGTCATTAGTTACTTTAGTTTAATTTTCAATGTGATTCCTGAAATATCAACAGCATTACATTACATTACCCGGAGATTAAGTTTGCAACTCGATCTTTGGAAAAAGACTAATTATATTGCATGAACTGATCACTTAGGACAACCCTTTATGAAACTGAGGTTCTTTCCAAAGACGGATATTCAAACTTTATTAGCCCCAAATACTGTACTATCATGAACTTTTTGAGCATCCCACGGGAATGTCTTATGGGTAACGCGTTTTTCTACTCCTGAAAATGTTGAGACAACATTATTGGGTCTGGTCACATTCACAATTCATAACTTGACTAATACATTAATAGTACAGTCAAGTGCAAAAATAAGTATCGAAAGAAACAGCTCATAAATATGTTACAACGTTCTTATTACACAGAATTAGAGTGCACTGGGACATATTTTTGAACATTTTTGTGTACACCTTATTTTGTCTTTGACTGTACTTTCTCCAGCCTTACAGATTCGATCATAGTGGCTAACATACAAAATCAAGAGCATTTTGTAAGGGACTTTCTCGTAGAAATCCCTTAATGGACAATGTATTTTAAAAAAAGATTTATTTCTCCATGAAAACCATGCAAAAAGCCCCTTTCCAAAATACCCAACTTTGTCCGATAATATTTAACAATATCACAAGTGTATACGATATCTTTTAGTTCATTATTCTTACCTTGGTATTCTCTTATACCTCTGGTAGGGCCGGCTTTATAACACAGTGATTATTAGTATTAGATAATTCATTTTAGAACCGTTTGCATGAAGGGGAATATTATTTGAAATAGACCAGAAATTGACCTCATCAATCGCGAGGGAAGTTGTATCAAATATCGTTCCTGCTAAAATAAAATTACATTTTTATTTAATTCTTTTTAAAGTGTTATATCTTAGGTCCTAGACTTAGTACAATAGAACCAGTAACAGACAAAAATTATTTAAAACATTGTATTTTAAAGGAACTGAGAGTTGTACAATTAGATACTTCAATAAAATGAAATAGACAATAGATAGGTCTCATGCAAGATTCTTACACAAATTATTATAGAATGAATAGCATCTATCAACACTGTTAGTCAACTAAAATATCAAACACTGATACTCCTACCCACCACCCTCGTCATCCATTAGGATGCCTAGGTAAATTATTTGTGTCAGTGCACATGGAATGTACCTTATTACGACTCTTAAAATATACCTTATGTGTTTTTAATAAAGCTAATAAAGTCCATTTTAAACACCGTGACAAGGTAGTTTTCCGAGTGCACTGACTAATTTTCTTCTTCTTTAGTTTCTTGCATAAAATCAACTCACCCCTCGTCAGAATAAATTTCTTCTTCATTCACGTATTCATCGTCAGTCTCTCCTCTTTCCGTGTCTTCGTCGAGTTGTGGGTTGCCTGCTTCAGGATTATCTGCTGCTTCCTACAATAAGCAATCTTGAAGGTAATACTGATTGCGTAAAAATATTACATATAATATACTTTTCGTATGATCAGCAAGTGTTCATAAAATATTTCTATGTAATCATTATCAATGAAGAACAATTTTATGGTATTTAATTTATATGCGTCATTGCGATTCTAAGCTATCTTACCCCCTAATTCATAAACGTCTGCTAACTTAACAAGCCGCTAATAATTGTTTGTCCCTTTTGCTCTCATGGATGCATTGTTAAGACCGAAAGGGACAAACAATTATTAGCGGCTTGTTAAGTTAGCAGACGTTTATGAATAAGGGGGTTATAAAAGAACCCTCTTATTCATAGATGACTCCTACCTTAGCAAGCCGCTAAGTATCGTTTGTCCCTTTAGGTCTTATCGATGGTCAAACAATACTTATAGGTTTGCTAAGTTAGGAGACGTTTATGAATAAGGGGGTAAGATGTTTCGTTGGTTACATGTTGGTATATATTTACCTCTGCTTCCTTTACGACTTCTTCGTCATCATCATCATCCCCTAGATTGTCGACAGCGATAGCCAAGAATACGTTCAGCAGGATATCTTGTGATTGTTAAGGTATTACAGTGGCTTCAAAAGAACTACAATTTTAATCTTGTCTCTTATCAATCTACAGATCTTATCTATATTTCAAGCTTGATTCAAAAATAGTAGATTTTGTAAGAAATCAAAATGATATATTTTCGGCGAGAGCATTTATTGAAGCCTGAATAAGGCGAAGGGTTCCACAATAGAATCTCGGATGTAGTGAGTACTTCTAAAGTTGACTCCTGAGCGTAATCAGTGAATCCCTCGATTTAAGCGTTGACGCCCACGACGAAAATAATTTTGATACCGTGTGACCGATACTATTTTTTTCACAACCTATGAAATAAAAGGTATATCAAACTATCGATTCTGAAGAAATCTTAATCAGTTATGAACGTACTGTTTATTCTCACATTTCATTGTGTTTTTTAGGCTGGCGATAGAAAACCCCTTGAACAGAAAAGTGCCCCTTTGTTCCCTCAAATACTACTAATTACGAGCAAATACTAATAATTATTCGTTATAGGAGCAAGCTAAGTGATAAGGTTATAAATGAAATGTTCATAAATACTTATAGAACATTATGAATTATATTTGATATGCTTCTATTTTTCATATTAAAATTATAAGTCAGAATTGATTACTAAAATTAAATAGCATAAAGTACTTAAAACCTTTGCCTATAGAACGCAGAGTCAAACTTGGTCTTATAAAAAAATCTAAGAGCTGCAACCAAAGATTGAAAAAAAAGTCATTGAACATAAAAAGGATACAGTTACCACAGACGAAAATGATGATGAAATAAATGGAAGCGATCATCCCGAATGAGCCAGCGCCGCCATAAGCCTTGATGCCCTCGTACATAACCACGTTCCAATCCTCGCCTGTCAGGATCTGTCAAAAGAACTGACTACATAGAACTATCGACTGGATAAATATTTATATTTAATCTACCGCTTTTAGTCTGGAAAGAAAAGTAAAAAAATCCCCTGTTTCGTTAATGAGTGAATCACCTTTTTTCGGTTTGTAATCGTTAAAGTCGTCGGAGTTACGCTAGTCTTAAACAAAATTATGCTACTTATTTAAGCTAAATAAAATAAAATAAATAAATAAATATCTTGGGATATCTTACACAAATCGACCTAGTCCCACGGTAAGCTCAATTAAGGCTTGTGATATGGGTACCAGGCGACGATATATATAATAGATAGATACATACAGATATTTAAATACATAGACAGCCATGACCAAGGAACAAATATTTGTGATAAATAAATACACAAATAATGCCCTCGCCGGGATTCGAACCCGGAACCTCCAGCTTCGTAGGCAGGGTCACTACCAACTAGGCTACGGAGGCTGACAAAGCTATGCAAACATACAATTTTCTGATGTTAATAAGCGCTTTCTTTGATGGGCCACCTACAGACAGTCATGCACACACACATGTTTGCATAAGCTTAGCATAATTTTACAAAAAAAAACTAGCGTGACTCAGGCGATCGTAATAATGGCAAGAACAGACTGAAAAACATTGATTCACCCAAATACACCAACAGTTTTTCATTAAACTAAAATAAATAAATGACCTCGTATCTGATAATGAGTCTGAATAAAAAAAATTGTTATGAAGAATCGTAGGTATAGTCAAGTCGTTCATTGCATTACGTTACAGATACATTCAAAATGATATTGGTATACTTACCTTCATTTTATTCGTTTGTTAGTCGTATACCTCGAAATCATAAAATCCTTGTAGCTTTTCACATTTTCGCGTTTCGCCGCGATCTCAAAATTTCTTAACAGTTTTTTTTTCTAGTAAAATTATTTCTGTTAGCCAATTACAATGGTGTATAAAATTCTTAGCATATTTACTTTCTTGTCTTTTTTCATTGTAATCGCTTTTCACCTCAATAGATATTTGCTTGTAACGCGTTACATATCGCGCAGAACCAAAGTGAAAGACATAGGTCTCCGGATCGCAGAAAATTAAGTGGCAGTGGGCGGCGTAGAACCGATGGCCGTTGGAGCGGAAAGGTTCTCGAGTGGCGGCCACGTATCGGAAGGCGCAGCGTGGACTGGTGACCTGGTGAAGGTCGCAGGAGTCCGCTGGATGCGTCGCGTCCGCTGGTCGCGCAGGACCGGTCATTGTGGCAATCTTTGGGGGGGCTATATTCAGCAGTGGACGTCTTTTGGCTGATATGATGATGATGATAATATCGCGATATTTCCTTCCTATTCGTCTGTAGTTTAGTTTGGTACATATATTATGCATTTCGCGAAGATGGAAGCTGAACCTGGATCCACTTATAGTCAGCGGGGCAATTTTAAATGAATCAAGTTTACACAGAGGGAACATTTCTGTATTATTGTATTAATTTGCTACTGTTGCAAACATCTATTGAAAATATATGCGGCTAACTAAATAGGCTATTGATAATACATGCTACATCAAAATTTGCTACTATTGTAAAAATCTATGAAAAATATATGCGAGTAACAAAATATACCACCGATATTTCATGCTACAAAAAAATATGCTATCGCGGCGAAACGCGAATAAGTGAAAAGCTACAAGAATTTTGTGATTTCGAGGTATACGACTAACAAACGATTTTATTGATAGAAACGAGTTTAGAGGCAATCATTCACACATCTACATTGTAATGCACCAAACAAAGAAATATATAATATAAATCGATCACGGGCCCGTTTCTCGAACGCTTGTAACTTGTAATACAAGTGGAAGTCTCTTTTTAACATTATTCATTAGATAAGGACTTCCGCTTGTATTACAAGTTACAAGCTTTTGAGAAATACGCCCCTGTAGACTATCTATGGAGATGCTATGGAGTAACAAAAGCGTACCTGAAACATCGTCAACACAGCTTGCCAGAAAGTGTCAAAATTGTGTCTTTCCTTCGGTGATTCTGGAGCATAACTCTCGAACCTTCCTCCAAAAACCTGCATGCCGAGCAGCGCGAAGATCATGATGAACAAGAAGAGAAGAAGAAGGAGTGAGAAGATGGACTGGATGGAGTTAAGAAGAGAGGTCACGAGGTTGGAGAGAGAGCGCCAGTACCTGAAAAAAATATGTAGACTGAGCATACTTTCATATCGTCGGCTGACAAGCAAAACTCACTATAAAAATTTACACTTCTCTTACCCACCTCTTATGTCAGTATTGAATCAAAACAAAATGAGATACGAGCTTTATTCGAAGTACCGTAAGATGGGGCTATTTGAGACCCAAGGGGCTATTTGGTAACATCGAAAGTAAAGGTGTTAGACCCATATAAATGTTCGTATCGTAAGATTTGGAACAAATATCTTATACTTGGGACCACGTATTTTCATAATATTCAATGCTAAAAAGAAATCGGGCTTAAATGCTGTTTTCTGCTTAGTACCAAATAGCCCCGTGGATCTCAAATAGCCCCATCTTACGGTAGGTATTTGTTACTTATGCGGACTTGTACCAGTCGATATTAGCGAGTTAATTTAGATTAAGCTATCAAATACCATACGAAATGATGCGTTAATCCGGATTAAATCGCTAATCACGATCGGTGCAAGTGCATGAGCCTTAGTGAGTTTAGGTTGTCCACCGAGGATTTATTTGTATTAAAATGAGGATCTGCTTTCCAAAATACAATTTTCAAGCTTTGCCTCCTAGGTCTGTCTCTCTAGCACAAATAATTAGCTCGTTTCAGTATCACTAATGTTGCATACATCTTGTTGTTTGTTGTCAGTTGACGAATCTTGTTTTTCATAATTTGCTAACTAGTTGACACTTCTCTTCATTGGATTATTTTTTTCTTGGGTTCACTCGATTTTAAACATTAGTAGGTGCGTAGGTAAGATGCCAATGAAGAGAAACGATAAGAAAGAGTGACAGACAGAGTAAACGACAATACGCTACTGAGCGTTAGAGATAGGCAATTTGTAGGCTTTATGGTGGTGCCGCGTCTAATTGTTTGTCGGCGTCATGTTCTAACAAGTATGCAAGTGCGAAAGAGACGTAGCACGATAAGTGGATGAAACAGGACTATCATAAGCCACTTGGCTAGATCTGCTGATGCCATCTGCACATATAGCTGATTAATGCTATCAGCTTCAGATTTACAGAAAATCCACTAGGCTACGCACTCTGCAGTATCGAGGAATATCAAAAATTTCACTTACTTGGTAACCTTGAAGACTCTAAGCAGCCTGACGCACCGCAACACAGAGATGCCCAGCTGTGGGATAGTCTCCGTGGCCGTCAGCACCAGCTCCAATACGGAACAGATCATGACGAAGCAGTCGAAGCGATTGAAGAGAGACACGAAGTAACCCTGAAATGTATAGATCAACTTTTTTATCTGTTTGACTGAATATGTTTCTGATAAATAATGGTCCCTTTTCTTATTTATTAATGTAGGGTTGAAGCGTAATCAAAAATCGTTATCAAAAATTTAATGCAACAGGGGATAATCTTACACAAATGGAATTGTACCCAAAATAATGGTGATAGCTAATCATCGTGGGTTAAAATCATTCAAATCGTTTCAGAAAACTTTTATGCTTGACTTATTTTCTTTTTATTTTTTGTTTCCGTATTCAGTAAGAGAGCATTTTGGTATACTTTATCTTTTAGTCCTTTTAATGTAAAGAAGATCGCGAAATATAGCTACCTTCACGATACCAGTAGATAAGTTTTTAGGAAGCAGAATAGGTATCCCAGGAGCTTTTGGAAGTTTCAGAAAGGTCGATTCTTTTAATACGGTACGGCACACTAGGTGTTCGGTACTATAACTTTACTAGGACTACTATTTCTGAAGCATAACCTTTTTCTAAGAAAACCCCTAAGAGACTTATTCTGCTTCCCAAAGCCGCACTACCCGTAATTATTTGTGCAATTATTTTTGGCCTCTCCTTTCTTTTGAAATGGACTATCTCATGACCACAGACTAGCCGAGGGCAGAGATGCGGCCTACGATGGAGTGAGTTCGCCCAGAGGGTGCCTATTGACCCTTGACTCGAAGGTTGTTGGGTTATATCATTTCGGAAATATAGACGCCGGCAGGCAATTCCAATCCTTGGCAGTACGCATAAGAAAAGAAGACGCAAAGCGCTTCGTGCGAATGAATGGAATATCAACGTCCACTTTTCATCATCGCTCCGCTCGCCACCGACTGGGCGCTCATCCTCACACCTTGCAACCTAAATGGTCGCGCACCGTGCGGTTTCAGAGGAACTTCCTTCCGCGGACGGTCCGTCTGTGGAATGAGCTCCCTGCTGAGGTTTTCCCGTTGGACAACAGTATGGGGTTCTTCAAAAGAGGAGTGTACAAGTTCTTATTGGGTCGGCAACGCGCATGTGACACCCCTGGGGTTGCAGGCGCCCATAGGCTACGGTGACTGCTTTCCATCAGGCGGACCGTAAGCTTGTTTGCCACCGATGTGGTATAAAAAAAAAATCTACCAAGTACACTTATGCATATTCTAATTGTGTTTACTCACTTGAATGCCTAGTGCATACATTTTGACCAACATCTCCATTGTGAAGAGCACCACGAATAAATAATTCGCGTAGTTCTGGAATGTGTCTAGCCATTCTGGTTGCCTGGAAATAGACCAATACAGAACGTAAATAAAAAGTTTTGCTGTACTTTTATCAGCCTTGTCGTGACGGGAGTAAGAATACACTTATCCTCTCCAACTCTTTCTGCTGTCATAAGAGCCGACTAAAGGATTGAAGTGTCATTGACCATTCTTGATAGTAGATGATGGGCCGCAGCCATCGCCAATCCGCTTGCCCTGCGTGGCGATTACGGCCAATTACCTCCTAATGCGTGTATACGCATAGTTAATAGGAGAGGCCTACGTAACGTCTAGCAGTGGACTGAAATAGGCTGATGATGATATCTGGTTTTATAGAGGATTCATGAAATATTAAAATAAACTCGTTGTATTTGAGGAGAAAAGGAAAGCTAGAATTATCTGGCATTAACCAATTGTTCTTCTTATGCATTCATTGGAATTTCAATTATTGACAAATACTGTTTACGAAAGATCCCACAATGTCGTAACAGATGTGCTCACCATAGAAAAAATCAACTGCGAAAGACTCTGGTTGTCACGGGATTTGAACCCACATCCACTGGATTACCGTCCAATATGCTTCCAATCACACGAGAAGACCTTCCGTCAATAACAGCGAATACAGTCAATGATATTGTGAAACTAATCACTAGCGACATCTGCACTTAATGTTTCGAAGGTACTACAATAAAAAATTTAAATTAATGAAATGAATGAAATGAAATGACGGAAATGAAATGAATGAAATGATATGAATGAAATGAAATTAATGAAATGAAATGAATTTATTAGCACAACACAACTTAAAATTATATTATATTAAGAACAAAGATATCGAAGTTGTGCCAAAGGGTCCTCACTCAGCTTGTTGTCACGCAGTGCACCGCAGGGCACACTACGCAACGCTGATTTTCAGTGTGGCCCGAATTGTGGATCATAGTTGCATTATCGGACTATAGTTGGGTGGTTTTGCGATTTTAGACATCTACTTAACACGTTGAATGCGGTACATGCCAATTTCGACTTGTAATGTACTTTCTTCTGGTGCGAAGTGAAGAAGTAGCTTGTCTCTGTCTGGTGCGGGGTCGATTTGACTATGAAATCCTATGAGCTAGAAGGAGTCAAGTATATATTTATGTGTCTTTTTATAAGTTCTATCTAGTAGGTATATCAAACTTTACAAGACAAATTTGACTCGTACCGCACTAGGTGCAAAAAATAATCAACCAGTGCGGTACCGACCAAAAGTGTCTTGTATACCTACTGTCTTGTACAGCACCACGAGTACAGGTCAGTACAGCCAGTGCAGGGGTAACGATTACGTGTTTTTTGTTTATCTTTCGATGGCAGTTCCGATTTCATCATGAATGCACCGAGAAAACGATCGCGAAAAATGTTACAATACATTTTCGAAGAGACGGAGTGCAGTGAAAATGTAACTACGAGTAGTGAACGAAGTGTAGAAGAATCGGAAGAATTTGTAATTTTAATTAGATTTTTTTAAATTGTAATAATCAATATAGAATAGAATAGAAGAACTTTAAGTATTCAATAACGCGTAATTTAAACTTAACTACTTAATTACAATGCCAGTGGTGTACATTTTATAAAGCGTAACTGAAAAGGTCCACTCAGCTTCGTGTCGAGGGACCCTTGAGGACCCTGACGCTTGTCGTTCGTGGGGAGTGGGGACACTATCCGGGGATATCGATAATATCATTTCTTTATATTTCCCATCACTACCAAAATATCGACTAGACGGCATCTGCCCTATTCCCTTGGTGCGACACAAGTCAATTTCGTATCGTTAATTAATTTTCCTATAATGCCTAAACGAAGTACGACAGTGTGTAACGACACTAGCCTTAGATCATTCAATTGTTTAACTAGCCATTGTAATCAATAAATCATCGATTTGTACAACCAACAACGATATATCATCTAAAATAGAGACCTTAAGTCACAAACCAAAATAGCCTTGTACCGCACCAGTGTACGACTATCCTACAATTCAAAAATGGTATGTATAGCACTGCAAGTAAATCATAAAATTATGTTCCCGCATTCAACGTGTTAATATATCTAAAATAGGACACAATGGATAGACAACCACTTACTTGTAATGTTCTGTAGCTAGCACAAGCGTGTTCAGAAACACCAGCACGATGATGGCCCAGTAGAAGCCTTGAGACTTGACCGCCAACCGGCAGGCTCGCCTCATACGTCGATTCACCTGCAATGGAATATAATATAACATTATAAAAAGAAATCGGATGTGCATAAAAAAAAAATCTCTAGTATGAAGTATGAGGGACCCCCCACCGGACTAGTAATCCACGTTCATCCATTCGAATAAGTTTATTTTGATTTTCTGCAATATTGTAACAAATATAGTAGTAGTTGTAGTAGTAGTAGAAGTAGTAGTAGTAGTGGTTGTAGTTGTAGTAGAAGTAAATACTTTAATGCACAAATCATAAAAATAACAAATAAAACATGTACAGTGAAATCGTACAAAGCCGAACTTATCCCTTGAAGGGATCTCTTCCCGATAACTTTTACTGTGTTGGTAGACAAAATCATGTACCTACAATTAGTAGGTTAAGTTAGGTAGGCACTTAGGTAGGGTGTGTATGTATAGTTACCTTATCAAATCTTTTGAAGTAAACTTTGCACGTGCTTGTAGTTTCCGTCGTGTTCACATTTGTTTGAGATCCCTCGTTGCTTGTTCTCTCGTATGTGTTACCTGAAACACATAAATATATCAAAATTGTTATTGTTTCTTCAACATTTAACTTACTTGTATCATTTTTGTTATTTTCAATTCTCGGTACTATAGTAATGCAATTAAATTCCACAAAGTTTGGTTACAAAGGCTGCAAAATACTATGATTTATGTAACAGACATAAAACGATTTACGTATAGGCCATCAAATGAGGTCGAAGACTCGAACCGTTTGATGCCGTTGTTCTGATGAAAAAGTTTTCTCAGTCTATTCAGCATGGCAATTCCGTTAATATTATAGGCATTTTCAAATGATTAGAAACAGCTTGTTAATACTGATGAAATTTGTTATTTATAATATTATATTTACAGTAGGTATTGTGTATGAGTATTTACACTGACCCTGTGAATCTTCTCCTTCAGTCTCCTGTTTAGGCTCGTTCTCAAGGTCCAGCGTCTCTGCGACTGTGATCCAATTGAGGTACCCTTTCATATCTTCTTCAAACTCCCTTCTTTCCCTAGATTTTTGAAAATCTCCACGATTCTTTGCCTTGTTACTCGCTTTTGAGAATTCTCTGGAAGAAAAGATTATATTTGTTAAAATATCATAATTCATTTTAAACATTTTTAGCCTCTTTACCAAAATGAGATCATTATCATATTAACAAGATGGATATAATTCTAAAAATAATCATGATTTATCCCGTAAGTACTTGAAGTTAAATTTGAATGAAAAAAAAATGAAAAATGATTTATTCGTTAACTTACTTACATTAAAAAAATGTTTATTAAAAAAATTACTAACCCAGACAACACACCAAGAATAAGGTTCATGACGAAGAAATTTCCAAAGATGACCAACGAGACAAAATAAATCCATGGCCAAGAAGAACCCTTGACGTCAGATATCTGAAAATATTTAATCACAATATTACAGGATGCTCAAACGTAAATAAAATATGGTATCAAATAAAAAGGATTCCATAAAACACGGAAAGGGAGTGAGAAATTTTAGAGCTGCAAAAAATAACAACCCTTAATAATTCAATAACAAATATTTATCCTTGTGGCAAAGGGTCGTAATAAACTGGCAAACAGATAGATGTCTAAAGAAATAAGATAAATAACATGGGTTCTTTGTTTCCTCTTTAGGTTGAATATTCAGAGGATTCGAAATCAACAGGGACCAAGCTAGGAAAATTGAGTAACTTTACAGAAAACATGAACTGTTTATTATATGACGCAGCTTACCCAATACATAATGTCAGTCCACCCTTCCAGAGTGATACATTGGAACACCGTGAGCATAGCATAGCCGATGTTGTCAAAGTTGGTGATGCCATCGTTTGGCCCCTCCCACCCCCCTGTGCACACATGGCCTTCTTCGCAGTTGTGCCCAACGCTGGATTCTATGCTACATGGTCTGCCTTCGTCGTCTGGTATGAATTTACCACCTGGAATATGACAAATAAGGGCATACTAACAGTGTGTTTGTTTTTGTGAAACAGGCAAGCTCTACCATCGCATCACCCAAAAATAAGTTCTGCAACTTTGTGACTCATATTCCTCATTATTATCATCCCTATAAGTTCTTTTTCTTGGCCTTCAAGAGACATTGAATCTCACCAGCTTTGCAATTGGTTTGTCTCTAAGCTTTGCTAACTCGCTTGCTCTTTAGAAAAGACTATAAGGCACCCAGTTAGATGATTTGAATTTCGTAATGATTTGACAAATTTTTTGATCCATAATACCAATCTAATAGCCCGGAGCTGTGGGAATGAATACATTTTCTCGTTACAAATGTCAGTTCTTGAACTTAGGCAAAAAAAAAATACTTTTTGGTTTTCATTGCATTACGAAATGGCCTTTGAAATCTTCATCTAAGAAAAAATTAGCTAATAACTTACTCGCATTTGTATGACAGGTATTATGCATGACTCCTGAGAACAGCTCCAGGCCAATGATGGCGTAGATGATGATGACGAAGAGCACCAGGAACGCGATGTGGCACAACGGCACCATCGCCTTCAGGATGGAGTTCAACACGATCTGAAGACCTGGAATAAATAGAAAAACAGCAGGTAAATTGTCCCTTTCAATATATCCATTAGAGCAAAGGTGAGATAACCAATACGTAGCGACTTGCAAAGTTAGGAGACGTTTATGTGTAAACGGGTTAGAATTCAGAAGAATAATACATGTAGGTACTATAATATAGGTAATATAGGTATTTTACTGGTGGTAGGACCTCGTGCAGGGTCCACCCGGTTAGCTACCACCGTCCGACCCGTTAACGGTAACGGTCCGACCCGCTAAATAGCAGTGTTTGCACTGCTGTGTTTTGGTTTAGGGATAAGATAGCTGGTATAATTACTGGCATAGATAGAGGCAATCCATCTAAGTCCTCAGGGTAGACAGCGCATGGGCATTTTTTGATCACTATGTCCATGGGCCTCAGTTCCTGCTTTCCATCAGGTGGGTTGAGAGCTCAGTTGTCTACCTTAGTCACAAAAAAAAGGTACTTACTCGGAACTCCGGAGACCAATCGCAGCGGTCGCAGCACTCTGAAGGCTCTGAGCGCTTTTACGTCAAACGCGTCTTTGAAGAGGACTTGCAGTGACTGACTCATTATACTGAAATTAATTAACAATTCAGTTAGGTAACTAAATACATGCAATATGCAAACGGGACTCTTTTACTAAGGCTATGCTGTCTATCTGCCTGTCTGTCCGTCTGTAAAATATATTGTCCAAAATGTCAATGTAATATAGGTAATTAAAATAATGTCTCAAAATTTTTCGTGCAGACTTTTTCCGTTACGTGACGCTCGTTCGTAGTAAGTTCATACAAAAAATGTGACTCAATGGAATTTATTTATGACATAATTTTTTTATGTTTAAATCAAATTTACTTGTGATTCTGATTCGAAAAAGCCTGAACACGTGCAGATCTGAAAGAATCAGGTTTTTGAGTGTTTTTGGAAAACGCCACCAGGTCTAGCCAAGACGCAATTCTGCAATCGTATACGATAAGTATGTAAATACATGAGAATGACGAATTCGACCGAAAAGTCACGTGACCATTTCTATACATTATTATGATCACGTGACTTATCACTCATCGTATACGATTGAATGGCATCTCGACTAGACCTGCTGATGAGGAGTTACCCTATTGTGACACTAGCCAGTATGTTCTTGCTGAATGTGTCAAGTACGCAGCGGCGAGATATGACGTGTTTGGCAGGGATAGGCTGGAGGAGAAGGAACTCAGGGAGGTCGACCTCAGAGACGTCCTGCGGTTCTGCAAGAACAATGGAAGGCTAGAGGAAAGTATTGGGGGAATGCTACCGGAACACTAACCTACAGCTCCAGCTAAAAATGGGGTGAATGAGCACATTGCTCGACAGCCCGCTCAAGTCCGGTCGAGCGTCCTCGTAACATAACATACCCTATTGTGACGATGGTGAAATCGAGACTGTTCCAGGCATTCCTGAGATACGCCCCGGGATGGAAGAGGAACCCGTAAGCGATGATCTTCATCACGCACTCCCCAGTGAAGATTACCATGAATATCCATTCCACTTTTTCCTGAAATCATTTATAATACATCACATCATCAGCCTATTTCAGTCAACTGCTGGACGTAGGCCTCTCCTATTAACTATGCGTATAAACGCAATAGGAGGTAAATGCCCATAATCACCACGCTGGGCAAGAGGATTGACGAATGCAGTAATGTGTCTACTATTATGACGCTGATGCCTATCATCAATCTTCTATCAAGGAATGGCCAGTGAAACTTCAATCCTTTAATCGACTCTTACGACACCCGCAGGAGGAGTTGGGGTGGTGACAAATGCATTCTTACAGCCGTCACCGCACTTATTTATTACAATCAGTTATGTATTTAACACTTGCCTTCTTAAGTGATTATGTATTATGTACACGTAGAATACAAACAACTTTTTCAGTATTTGTATTTGTATGGCGCTTTTTTCACGCGCTAGTCTCGCACTAGCGACAACGAAATTCGTAACTCGTGCCGATTTGAAACACTCCCTTCGGTCGTGCTTCAATTATTCTCCACTCGTTTCTATCTTAATTTTTTCGCACTTGTATCGTAATGTAGTATATTCGGACTTCGAGAGATGTCTGTATTGGCCTCTCTACTTTTTATACTATAAAATAATGGAAAATAACATAATTATTCAAGCAACTTACCAATATTAAGTTAGTGTAGTTTGTGTCGCCTGAAGGGAATGGTGTGAATACGGCTAAAGCTATGCAGTTCGCAAAAATCGTCGTCAAAATCATGTACTCGAACGGTCTGGGGTAGAACAGTTAAGGAAAAATTCAAAATCATACATTTACGCTAACAAGTCAAGTAGGTAACTAATGGGCCATTTTTTTCAAAATTGTCTTCCTCACTTTTTTGTACCAGGTACTTTTTTTTTTTTATTTCATTTCTACTTAGAATCGTGAGTTCTTTCGATTCTATTAGGAGAAACATTTTGTCCAAAAATTTACATAATTTTTACGTAATACAAAATGTATTAAAAAAATGGTAACGGAATCGGAAATAAATTGGGTACTTGGCCTTGGGATAAAATTGTTCTCCTCAGGGACCGGAACCGTTATTTTCTCCATACAAAAAGAACGGTTCTTTTATCGTTCTTCGGTATATAAATTGTAAGTTAATGACGTAATTTAAAAATATGCTACATATTGTAAATTACATAAATATTGAGCAGTACATAAAGAGTATAAAACATTTTAAAATATTGGGTTATTTCGAGGTTTTTGTAAAATACCGGTTCCGGTCTCTTGTTCTTCTATCAGGATTAAAAGAGCTCGCGATTCTGAGTTGAATCAGTTTAAAAGTTCCAAAACCAAAAAAAAGTAGGGGTCCCTTTGAAAAAAATTGCCCCAATCGTAAAATAAAAAGTAGGCACAAGAAAACATAGCATAATTTCGTTCTCGCTACTGTTCGTTGCCATTTGCCACAGCTGAAAGGACCAGAAGCATCAAGCCATTAGATGTTTTGATTGTTATGTGTAGGCCTAGTGGCTATGACACCCTAGCCTAGCAGTGTACAAGTTGAAGAACATTCTCAAAATTGCGGGAATATACTCGGAAATTTCCGAGTTTTCTCAAGATAATTTAAGAGTAAGTTCTCATTGAGAATGTTTCCATGAGAACTTATAAAAATGTGTTATAAAAATGATATTAGTTATTTATGTGGCTGGCGCATAATAAGAGGCATTAAACATGAGTGTGGTTTTATGAAACGAGCCGTAGGCGAGTTTCATAATAAGATCACACGAGTGTTTAATGCCTAATTATGTACAGTCACATACATAACTTTATCTACATCCATATCATTACTTTAGAATGACAATTTACCTTTATTTTCATTGATATCCACTAAGTAATTACCTCTAAATATAAAAATTGAAATCACTTGAAATCACTCAATTTGTGTAAGGATATCCTACAATAAATATTTATTGAAAAAAAAAACAACAAAAAGAAGTTGACTTCATAATGTTAAAATTAATATCATGACGACGATACTTTAATGTCAACATTATGATGCACTGTACTCTGCCTGTACTTTAATGTTAACATTATGATACAGCCACAGACACCGGTCTCTTAATATAGGTCATTACATTACCGCTTCTGAATACATAACAGGGAAATTATGATATTCCTGTAGATAAATAATATAAGTAAACAAAGCAGTAATTATAACTCATAAGGCATGTATCTAGTACGGTTTTAGCTTGATTAGGTAGATTATTTGTTAAATTGCGATTCCCGAGAACATTCTCTATGCCAGTTTTGCAACTTATAAACTTCTCCTCGGTACAATGCTACCCTAGCCTAGAAGTGAATTATCAAGACCACGTACTTAGTCTTGACTATTCACAGTTCGCAAAACCCGCGCCACTAGAATATGTTGGTACATTTTCTCGTCAGTCTGCCTGCGACTACGGGCGCAACATCATACCCTAAACGTTAGGATACTTTTGAACGTAAGTTTACGTGATTGAGGCACTGGTCACCCCGCGAGCTACTAAGCTATGACTATCGGCTATAAACACGAACAAAAGATACGCACTCCCCGGCGCCCGGCCGTTGATAGTTAGTATAGTAGATAGTTGATACTTGATAGTTGGGCGAGTTTTTCTTTATTTATTATTATCAGAGATCGGACAAATGTGCGTCATTGTTCGCATTAATATGGACATGACTAGAGAGTTGAATAAATGAATAACTAAACGAATACTTTTATGAAATTTTATGTCGACGCTTTAACATGATTATTTACAAAGGTTTTTATAGCTACCGGTGTCATTTAGGGATTTTTTGAAAATGATTAATTATTTAATCTATTTTGGAGTCATGTCCTTATTATTGCGAACAATGACGCACATTTTGTCCGATCTCTGATTATTATTATTACAGCATACAATAAACTTATATATAATACAGTTCCCTGCAAAACTATTTCCACAGTTTGACTGCAGGCATGAGTCCCTTTTAAGTACAACTAAATATAATGTAACATGTTAAAATATGCCTCAATAATAACTTAAATTGTTACTTATTATCTGAATACTTGGGTGACCCCCAAGTGTATTCAGTAGATGAAGCTTTAACTTTCTTTTAAATTGAAATTTATTTGTCTCGAGCCGAATAACCTCAGGCAGACTATTTAAAAAAAAATCAGTATTCTGTCACCATAATAATACGCCGTGTCTCTTTTATTTACACGGGAGTGCGTATCTTTTGTTTGTGTTTATAGCCGATAGTTCATAGCTTAAGTAGTAGTTTGCGGTGAGACAAATACCTTTGTCGTTAGAATATGAGTGGTACCTAATCGTAAAAGTTTGAATCAATATCCTTAATAATATAGTAACCAAACTTTCTAGCTTTGGATTTCTAACAGCCGTTTGTTACATTTCCTAAGCCAAGGACGTGAAAGTTTAAAAATAACATTATTATAAAAGTTTTAATAGGCATCTGGCGAATAGATTCCAAACATACGGAGATTTATTTCCCTCCGGATTGACATTGGCGTTTTTATCACACCTACATTGTTAACATTATGATAAAACACCAATTTTCAGTTTATTTGCGTCATGTTGACGTCGATAACATAAACGAACAAGATGGATCATTAATTTGCTAAAAATAACCGTCTATTGTTATTACCGCGAGTGTAGACTTGATGGTGAACATCACTGTACGGGTTTAAAATTGCATGGACAGTTTATGAATTAATTCATTCATAAATTGTCCATGCATTTCTGAACGCTACTGTAAAATACAGTGCACAAAATTAGGTGCATCCAAACACTGAAAAAGTCCTATCCCATGGGACCTACATCATACATCAGTCTATCTCAGACCACTGCTGACGTTCCTCTCCTATAAATTATGCGCGTAGTCGCATTATTAGGGCCCATACGAGGTCTCTGGTTTTTTGTTTATGCTATAGGTGGCAAACGAACAGACGAATCGCCTGATGGAAAGCAATTAACGGCGCCCATGGACCAACACCAGAGGCGTCGCAAATGCGTTGCCGGCCTTTAGGCACTGGTCTCACCGCGAGCTACTAAGCTATGAACTATCGGCTATAAGCACGAACAAAAGATACGCACTCCCGTGTAAATAAAAGAGACACGGCGATACTCGCCCAGCTATGAGCTATCACCGCCGGGCGAGTATCGCCGTGTCTCTTTTATTTACACGGGAGTGCGTATCTTTTGTTCGTGTTTATAGCCGATAGTTTATAGCTTAGTAGCTCGCTGTCTCAACTAGTGCCTATAGGTGGGAGTACGTACGCTTCTGGTCTGTGAATAATAGTTTAAAGACTAACCCCCTTATTCATAAACGTTTGTTAACTTAACAAGCCGCTAATAATTGTCTGTCCCTTTTGCTCTTATGGACACATTGTTAAGACCGAAAGGGACAAACAATTAGCGGCTTGTTAAGTTAACAAACGTTTATGAATAAGGGGGAAACACTACTAGAAAGTTGAATAAATTAATAACTAAACGAATACTTTTTTGAAATTTTATGTCGACGCTTTAACCCTTTACCTACGGGGCCCTGTATCACTCCGTAACCTCTCAATACGGGCATGTTTTTTCGAGAGCCGGTGTAAGGCATAACTTCACTTACCTGGAACTTTTATAGTATTGCAGCTACACACTTGAAATTTCGCACACATATTACATAAGTTGTCTTTAATCAATAAATAATCACATTATAGTAATAATATTTCCTTTTTTTATAATATCAAGTAATATATCAGTCACTAAGAATTTGAAGATTTATAAGTTACCACTCGCGAATTTCACAAGTTTCAGTGTAAGAACATTAGTTTATGGTATATTTAAAACAAACACTCAAAAGATTATAATTATTAAAAAAAAGCATAAATATCAATCAGTAAAAACCTTGCAAACAAACAATTTCTCACATATGAAAAATAGTGATGTGCGTCTATCGACACAGTTGTCGATATGTCGCATCGATTATGGAAAAAATCGAACAATTATTTGAATCTAATAAGGTTTTATTTGTATAATTATTTAATTTTTAAACTTATTAGCTTGTATAGTTAGTAAGAGTGGACACTAAGGTATAGACAAATCTATAAAGTACGGGTATTCTCTGATCTGTCTCTCACAACAAGTCGATAAAATTTAAAACATCACTATTGTTCGCCATATTGATTTCAATTTTTGGCACTCCTGCAGTACGGGTGTCAACCCCAGTTGCCAGCAAAAAAAGCGGTAGTTTTAAAAATATATTTATATCAGAGCCATCTACCGAAATATTAGGGTATTTTTTTCTTTGCATCTATACTAATCCCAAAGCATATTGTGACCGCTATTACCAAGATACAAGGTCTAGTTTTGAATAAAAAAAATATTAAACATGACCAGTACTTCGATCAACTATAGTTGACACCCGTACTGCACGGCTGTTGCCTTGGTGGCAACTCTGGTTGACACCCGTAGGTAAAGGGTTAAGATGATTATTTACAAAGGTTTTCATAGCTACCGGTGTCATTTAGGGATTTTTTTGAAAATGATTAATTATTTAATCAATTTTGGAGTCATGTCCTTATTATTGCGAACAATGACGCACATTTGTCCGATCTCTGATTATTATTATTACAGCATCATAAACAATAAACTTATATGTAATACAGTTCCCTGCAAAACTGTTTCCACAGTTTGACTGCAGGCAGTCTCTTTTAAGTATAACTAAATATATGTAATGTAACATGTTAAAATATACCTCAATAATAACTAAAATTATTACTTATTATCTGAACACTTGGGTGACATAACTGCAATTGTCACCCAAGTGTATTCAGTAGGTGAAGCTTTAACTTTCTAAATTATAAATATTAGATGTCATATACCAAAGAAAAACGACCAAGATCACCCATGTCCGAGGTGGGGATCGAACCCACGTACTCAGCTTTCGCGGCTGATGCCTGTACCCCTCGGCCACTCGGTCTTAGCAACCACCGGTCAGCCCCCAGCCTGCCCGCCAGCTTCAGTCTGTGGTTAATTCTCTAAAGAACAGAGCACATGACCTTTGTGACCCTGAATTTCTAGAAATTGAGTTATCGCACGTTCAGGAGGTTCTGAAGAGAAATGGCTACATAATGAACAGACGGCAACCCAGACGAACACTGAGGAAGAAACATCCAGATGTTGCAAGGCGACCAGCATTTTTGCCTTATGTCAGGGGTGTAACGGACAAAATAGGTACGCTTTTGAATAAGTATTCCATACCAACCGTTTACATGCCGTTATCAAAGGTGGCAGGTCATCTAAGGTCGCCTAAGGATGTTTTACCTTATCACACACCGGGCGTTTATAAGATCGATTGTAGCTGTGGTAGTTCCTATATTGGGGAAACCAAACGCACCATAGCGGAAAGGGTCAAGGAACATATCACGGCTGTTAAAAAGCGTCAAACGAATAAGTCTGCTGTGGCCGAGCATTTGTTGGAGTCCGGACCTAACCACTGGATTGAGCTCCATAACCCGAAAGTCCTCTCAACCGAGCGTATACATCATAGCCGAAAAGTACGTGAAGCTATTGAAATTAAGAAACATCGGAATTTTAATCAAAATGAGGGGCAAGGAATCTCGTCCGCGTGGAATCCCGTGATTTACAAATGTAAGCGTGGTGAAACATCCATTTTTAAGCCATTGGATGTTGTGAGTGTTGTGTGTAGGCCTAGTGACAACCCTAGCCTAGAAGTGAATAATCAAGATCAAGTGCGGGTAGTTCGAAAAACCCGCGCAGCTCGAAGGTGTTGATACATTCTCTCGCCAGTCTGCCTGCGACCACGGGTGTAACGTCATGCCCGAAACGTCAGGATATAATTAAACGTAAGTTTACGCGATTAAGACCCGTTTGTCTGTAAAATATAAATCAAGATCACGTCAATTGTGTTACAAAAGTTAGTCATACAAACTATGTGGTATACTCTGTCAAACAACCTTCTGCAGTAGTAAATGGGTCAAAATTATTTTCGTTGTCTTGTTTCATACCACTCTGTCTCGCTTTTAGTTGCTGTTTCGACTCAGTATATAAAAAAAATCAGTGCTCTTGTATTTCTTTTTCACGCTAGATTTTAATCCATACATCAGAAAATGAAACAACATCATCTCATACAACAATCACCACTGCGTCACCTTTTTGAGGGACACAAAATAAGACAACGAAAACAATTTTGACTCAAATAACAAGAAATTGAATTTGTCGCCCTTTTTCTATGCCAAAAGCTGTCACACAAAATTTAACTTTGTGACTCAAAAATTATGACGTTTAATTTTGTTTAGGTCCTAAAATGAACTGATTCGCATTAGCACATAGTGGTAGCCTCCCTGAACGTTAATAATAGCTTAGAGACAGACACCTTACTGTCTCCTATAAAACAACCTGTCATTCAAAAGGATACTTCCACTCCACAATAGCATAGCACAACTTCCGCAACGGGTTCTTCAGGCCCAAGCACAGCAAGCTCCGCTTCGGTTTCTCCGGCTGCGGCTTGCCGCGCGAGCGCGCCTGCTTCTTCGGCGCCGGCGCAGTCTCGTCCGCGGGGGTTGCCGGCGCGGGGGTCGGGGGGGCGTCCGCCATTGCTGCAATTGCAATAAAGGATTATTCATCAACCGTTACGTTAGGAATACGGTAAGCAATAAGGGATTAGCCATCAATCGTTTTCCAAGTTAGGAATGCGGTAAACACTGACGTGCTTTTGAATTGACAATAATTGAAAAACTTTTCTAAATGTTTTCTAAATCTAATCATATCTGTGGAAACCTTTAATTGGCTTGTTTGATAACTAATTTGTAAAACCTAGTCTTAGTAGTTTTAGCTGTTGGTTTTCCGAATAAAATAAAATAAAATTAACAGAAAGAAAGAGTCTGCCTGCGACCACGGGTGTAACGTCATGCCCGTCAGGATATAATTAAACGTAAGTTTACGCGATTAAGACCCGTTTGTCTTTAAAATATGAGTGATAATGATAATCGTGAAAGGTTAAATCAATATAGAAAGAAAGAAATTTGTGACATCACTTTACACACTTAAAAAAGAAAAGAAACAATACAAGTTTGCCACAAAACGGTTCCTAATTCAGCATAAAGCTGGGACCTATAAATACAGCCCAGCACTGGTATTCCATTTAAATAATAACAATGAATAAATCAATATCTTGGGACATCTGACACAAATCGACCTAGTACAGGTGTAGTGAGAAATTACTTGCCTTCGGAAACGTTCGTAAACACATACTGTTTCAGGCAGTGTCACCGAGTCTGACTGAAGTAGCATGACAGCTATTACTGTCAGTCTCAGTGAGATAGACTGAAACAGCATGACGTTGACGAACGTTTCCGAAGGCAAGTCATTTCTCACTACATCTGTACCACGGTATTGATATATAAAATAAGGACACGTCAGAATCGCTAAAAAACGCATCAAAAATCGTGGCAGAGATTTAAAAATGTAAATAGGAACAGACAACGGAAAACAACTTTGTTTTATAGTACATTGTGCATCTAGGGAGGTAAGGACGGTATTATTAACGATAGTGTTAGAAGCACGATGCCGTAGGCGGAGAGCTTTTGATAACTCGAGTTAGTATTCCGCTTACCGACCGAGATGCATACAATGTTTTTAATCACACTTGCGAACGAAAAAATAGGTTTTAAGACATAATATTGTTAAATGATGTACTAATATTTCTATAACTCCCTAGAGAAATTCACTCTTCTATAACTCCCGATGCATGCAAGCAATAGCACGCTTAGAAAGCAAGTGTGATGAAAAATACTATACCTACTTCTAATTGGAAATAAATAGCCATGTTTATTGCCAATACAACGAGTTTTCTCTTTACAGAAAAGGACCGTTATAATTTCCGTATTGGAGATTCAACAGTGGCGACGCCAGCGTTCTGAATTTGAAATTGGCGCACGTTCCACATTAACTGTCGTTAACGACGCGGAGTTAGGAATATAAAATACATGGATTTTTCGTCTTAGCCATCTTGATGAGGCGCAATATAAATCTGGCATTGCCGGTTATTTCCGCATTTTATTAAGTTAGTAAACATAACGTCTTACGGCAGGTTGTAAGTGATGTGATAGTAGACATGTTGCAGTTAAAACTCTGAACCAGTCAAAAGTACTGTTGACTTTGGTTTTGTTGACTTTGACTGAAGTTGGTCAACAGTGGTTGGACTGAAAATTATCGGTGAAATTTTTCAAAGCTAGGTACTTTGTCAGTTTATTCGTATGAAGATACAAGGAAACCTCGTCTTTATGGTAAGCGACAAAGTTGGACGTTTTACTAAAAACTAACACATATTTTGTGTCTATGCTCTATGGGAGCCCCATGCCCAGTGGATGTCTATCGGCGGATTATGATGATGAATAGATAACGTCATCAATAAGCCAGAGGAGACTCACTCACCATTGTATTTAATATTCTGTTGCGGCCATAAATTGAGACGTAAATGTATTATTATCGGCGCTAATGTAGGCGAGACATAACAAGTAATGGGCGGAGAGCTTTAGATTACTGGCTTGTTGTGATAAAGTGCGTTGATAACCGTTGATTATCGAAACTACGTTCAGTACTAGCAATAGTCATCATCATCATCATATCAGCCGAAAGACGTCCACTGCTGAACATAGGCCTCCCCCAAAGATTGCCACAATGACCGATCCTGTGCCAAATGCATCCAGCGGACTCCTGCGACCTTCACCAGGTCATCAGTCCACCTTGTGGGGGGCCTACCCACCCTAGCAATAATACAGGGTGGGTTTTTATTCATTTAGGGAGTTAGTAGTGATTTTTCAATACCCAGTTAACATATTTGTCAAATAAATGTTAGCTCTATCCTTTTCTGACTGGTGACCTGAGATAAGGATGGTAATAATTTTAACTAACGGATAGTCAAGTCAAACTATTCTTTATTCAAGTAAGCTTATCTATAAATACAAATATCTAGGCACGTTTTACACAAATCGACCTAGTCCCACGGTTAGCTCAATTGCTTGCGATGTGGTTACCAGACGAGGATATACTCATATATAATAGATATACGTATAGATACTCAAATACAGTAGACAGCCACGATCAAGGAACGAATATTTGTAATAAATAAATACACAAGGCATGCCAAGTTTATCATGTATAATATTTTTAATTTTTGTGCTTGTTTTTAGTTCTTAGTTTTGCAGTGATTTAGTATTTAAGACTGTCATGCTGTAGGTATAACTATTTTAAAATAAAATAAAATAAATAAATGCCCTCGCCGGGATTCGAACCCGGAACCTCCAGCTTCGCAGGTACTATCACCTAGGCAGGCTACGGAGACTGACAAAGTGACCAAATTATGCCTATAGAATTCAATTTAAATTACACTTCCGCGAATGAAACACATGGCATATGTTTATTTCAGTGTCCAACGCGTTGCGAGCTATTATAAATGTAATTCCTTTGAACTGAACACTCGTAATAATACTAATAATACCATTCGACTTTTCTTCGCAGTTTGATAATAAAAGCGGGTAGGTAAATATAATAATATTTTGAACTACAGTAGAACCTTGTTAATTCGAACTTTAATGAGGCCAAATCCTAATTCACATGAAACTAGCGACCCACCCTGGCTTTGCTCGAGTACAATAATATAATTTCGCAGAGCGATTCAACCGCCTTGATTTTGATGGTAATATTATTACGCGTTTTCCGTGAGTCTATTTTTTTTTTGGATATCTTGGTAGACGTAAATGGGCATTTTCACTTCTAGGGACACCCAATTAGCTTCATTCTCACAAAAAAGTTAACTTCAATGTCAGTTTTGTAACGACAATCAAGCATGAAATATTTACGTACCTAAATCCACTTTATTCATATTTTTATATTGCATAGACGCGTATTCTTTCTGGATTAAATGATAAAAAAATAATTTTCTTAAGAGTGAAAATGCCCAAATAGTTGACAACTACTCAAAGAAATGCCCAAAACCTTCCTATTGAATCAAGCTATCTATAAAAAACTCATCATAAACCGTTGCGTAGTTTTAAAGATTTAAGCATACATAGGAATATAGGGACAGAGAAAGCAACTTTGTTTTATAGGTACTACCTACGTAGTGATAATTGTACCTTGAGGATCTAGGGAGGTAAGTACGGTATTACTAACGAAGGTATTAGAGGGGTTTTAATGACTCTAGTTAGTATTCCGCTTACCGACCGTGACGCATACTATGTTTTACATCACACTTGTAAGTAAAAAAATAAGTTATAAGACAAAATATTTAAATATTTTTAGGACTTTTTACTCCCGCAATGCATGTGCGCTTATAATGCACAAATTACGAAGCTCTACATTTCAAATGAAAAAATATCAATTTCACGTCTAAAAGTTATGTCGAAGTAAGTAAAATGCTCGTAAGCGGCAGAAGCCATGGTACATTGCACAGTCAAAGGCAAAATAAGGTGTATATAAAAATGCTCACAAATATGTCCCAGTGCACTTTAATTCCGTGTAATAAGGCCAGCCGTACACCTGTAAGAGGGAAATGAAGCTAGAAGAAGATACTTGTTTGTACATTATTTAACGTGAAACTTATTTTACCAACCAACATGAAAATTAGTTCAGTCGAAATGGCGAACAAAAAATTATCCTTAGATTAAAAGTTGTCTAACAATTGTACACATCATTATTCGATATTTTCGTTCGATACCTACATATTTTTGCACTTGACTGTACAGACAACTGATCGTATGAGTCCTTTATCTGTCAATATAACCTTTACATTTGTTAGAATGGGACAAAAGGATAATAATTCAGACCACGTGTCTGGTTTGTACGCTCGCGTGCGCTCGCGCAATCGAATGGAATGGATCTAATCGCTAATCCGCGTCTTGGTTATTTTTAGTTTGTATCTTTTTACTTTTGGCTGTACATAATTATATTACGAGAGCTTTCCTCCCGCTGGGAATGACCGATTGGATGTTCCGAGGAATGATTAACCGTATGAATAAAATTATGAAAAGTATACTTTAGCCGACCAACTTGTTACAAGAAAAAGGCGGTATTTTCATTAAAAAATGGTGCGAAGAGTCATGGCACCGTAGAAAATATTAATTTACTGACAAACACCTATTTCACCATGGTGACAAGTGACCAGAGATAATAGTTATTTATGTGGCTGGTGCATAATAAGAGGCATTAAATATGAGTGTGGTTTTATGAAATGAGCCGTAGCCGTTCCGATTGGGTTGCCACGTTGTTTTCGTATTATTAATGTTAGTCAAATATACGGCAACATTAGAAAATAGAAAAAAATAAACATTTCATTTATGGTAAGAATATTAGTAGTTAGTAGCTGCAGCTACATTAAAACACCTCATAAGTACATAATACCTAACGACCTCCATAGAGACTTTCATGTATTCATTAAAAGCAACGATTACCATAATCTGATTCATTATTATTCATGATTCATAACAATAACAAGATTAATAGGTAGAATCTGTTTGATAAGAGATGAAAATTACGATCTGAGGACGTCCCTTGCTTAAATAATAATAATAAATAAATATCATGGCACCATTTAGTATAAGTAGGTATATATTCTACCCGTGGTAAGCTCAATTACAGCTTTTGTTATGTAATAAATGCCTACATAAAGCTATTTTAACCGACTTCAAAAAGGAGGAGGTTTACAATTCGACGAAAACTTTTTTATGTATGTTCCCCGATTACTCGAAGACGCGTGGACCGATTTAGAATTTTTGTTTTTGTTTGTAAGGGTATACCTTCTACTTGGTCCCATTGTCGTCGGGTTCAGATCTGATGATGAGATCCTGGAGAAATCGAGGGAATTCTTCAAATGTTGTAGGCACACATGACATTTTTAATTAATTTTAGAAAGCTAATCAAGTATTTGCGTCTAGTAATGAACGTCTTAAGTCGGCGAGCTGATGATGGAAGGTACAACTCCTTAGCGATTAGGAGTTGGGCAATCATTCTTCAAATATAACATATTTTATTTCATGTTTTTTGGAAGCTATTCGAGTATTTTCCTTTAGGTGGTCATAGGCTCTTGTTGGTGAGCTGATGATGGAAGTTACAACTTCTTAAGGATTAGGAGTTGGAGGATAATTCTTTAAATATAACATATTATGTGTAATTTGGAAGATATTCCAGTATTTGCCTTTAGGTAGTCATAGGCTCATATTGGTGAGCTGATGATGGAAGTTACGACTCGAAGTTACCTTAACTACAATGACTACTTTAAAAAAATAAACAACTAATAAACTTCAAAACGTTTAAAAATAATAAAGTCAAAACATAAAAAACACTACAATGATTGTATAAAAATATAAAATCAATGGTCGGAAAGAAGAATTTTGTGTCATTTTTATAACCTACCATTTTTATATTCCATCTAACATAAGACAAGTGTGAACATTTATACTCCATGTCAAAATTATATTGGTACGAAATTATACAATTACGGGTAAAACCGTCTATCAGGAAAGTCCGTCTACCATCTGATTTCCGACCCTAACTCAACAATATAAGACGCATATTATGACAGACTTTCCTTACAAATAACGGACTTACCCACACCTTAGTCATTTTTATACATCGCCATATTTCCTTAGGGCCTTATCACACTTGCGATTTACAAGCGATTTGAAAGTGAAGCGTACGCGCTGCGTGTTCGCCGCGTGTCTGCAACCAATTCGCCGCGATAGTGTCGCGATTACGCCGCGTGACGAATACGCCGCGATTGCGCACCGAGTTTGCGGCGTCAAGAGTTGGTATCCATTATATAATAATAAATCTTATTAGTGACTGTCCAAGACTCAGATCACTCTGAGCGATTTACCGACGGCTGCGCAGCGTATTCGTTACGCGATCGCGGCCAAATCGCAACGCACTCGCGGCGAATTGGTTACGGGCTCGCAACGATCACGCTGCGCGCTCGCTTCGCTTTCGCCTCGCTTGTAAATCGCAAGTGTAATAAGGCCCTTAGAGTAATTACACGCATAAATCGGCTACCACCATAAGCCATTTCATGTACAGTCAGAGGCAAAATAAGAGTATACCTACTAAAATGCTCAAAAAATTGTCCCAGTGTACTTTAATTTTGTGTAATCAGAACATCATAATATATTTATCGCGAAACGTCTGGTTGACGTAATTAAAGACCGAAGAGCTGGCGACTTCCTCGCACAACGCATCAGTATTGCGATACAGCGAGGAACTCCCTAAAATGCTGGCCACATTTCCCCTATTTAGATTTAATTTATGAATATAAATTGTACCTTGTACACTTTTGAAAACAAGGATCGATAAAAAAGTACCAGTGCACTCTAATTCTGTGTAATACGAACGTCGCGCATCGTAACATATTGTAAAAAGGATTCTTTCGCTTCATATTTTTGCACATAACTGTATGTTCAGATCTTTTGCCATTTGTAGATTTGGCTCTGAAATCTGAAACTCGGTTTGATTCGCAAAGTAAATAAAGTAGTAAAATACGTATGCAAAGTATATTGCGTACTTTCAACGCAACCGTGCTATATCCGCAGTTATTTCGTCTAAGTACACATTACGTGTTATGTGATACCGCAGATATTTACGAGGAATAGATGCCGTACCTCTACACTGAGACGACATTTACAGTTCGTCTGTAGAAAACAAAATATGTAAAAAAATATGGCTGATATTCCATAGTATTTGAAGTCTTTCACACATATCGTGAAACACGTTCGCAGATATTTGTATAAGGCCGCTAGCTTAAGGTGCATTCAGACCAAACGAGCATTCGCTATTCTATCCCCCAATCTACGAAATCAACGAATTTCGACGAATCACGTTTTGTGTAACGAATGAATTTCGTAGAGTGGGGGATAGAATAGCAAATGCTCGTTTGGTCTGAATGCACCTTTAGGCTATGACACTGCTCTTGCGTCGTCTATCTATTAGCAATATCTGGCTGTTCCGCACCGGGGGTTTTGGCGCTCAGAGATCGATCGTGTTTTTAGCCGACTTCATAAAAGGAAGGCGCTCCCAATTCGACTTTTTTTTTGTATGTATGTTACTCGATATTTAAAAGCATTCATCATCATCATTATCATCATCAGCCTATGATAGTTCACTGCAGGACGTAGGCCTCTCCTATTAACTATACGTATAGAAGCATTAGAAGGTAAATACCCATAATCGCCACGCTGGGCAAGCGGATTGGCGATCGCAGTAATGTGTCCACTATGATGACGTTGCTGCCCATCATCAATCTTTTATCAAATAATGGTCAGTGATACTTCAATACCTTAGTCGACTCTTACGACACCCGCAGGAGGAGTTGGGGTGGTGACAAATGTATTCTTACTGCCGTCACCACACGGCTCTCAATGGTTTACAAGCTTTGTGAACCATTTTTTTTTATTTTCCATTTTACAGCCCTTGTTGGTCCCGATAGCACCAAGTCTGCTAATGGGATCTTGGAGAAATCGGGATTGGAGTGTATGGCTATATGGATTTAGCTATTTTTACTTGTTTACATGCTGTACTAGCAAAATATAAATGCGTGCGAAGTGCAAAAAATATGCATAGGTCCACGACCTTAGTGACTGCATTACGGAATAGCAATATTGTGTATGTCTATATATTTTACCTTGACTGTACACAGTCAAGTACAAAAATATGTATCGAAAGAATCCTCTTATATATTTTTTTTAGTACAGATGGTGCCTTTTTTAGACTCTAGTGCGAGAAGTGTATCATTTTACGTTAGGTCCAAAACTTCGGAGGGCCATCTGCACCAAAAAACGTCGTACGAGTGATGAAAAACATGAAATTCGTAACTCGTGTCGATTTAAAACACTACACTCCCTATCGGTCGTGTTTTAAAACATCGCCAATCGTTTCGAATTTCATGTTTTTCGCACTTGTGTCGTAATGTACTAATACGACATTCGTATTACACAGAATTAAAGTGCACTGGAAAAAAATTTGAGCATTTTTATATACGCCTTATTTCGCCTTTGACTGTACACAAACGTCTGCTTCAGTTGAGCAATATCGTGTTATTACATCTAAACATACTTCGAGAGGGAGCGGATGGATGAAATATAAAGGGGCCGCCCTTATGAAGCAAGATAAGGACGAATAGAACGATAACTCCATAGACATTTGTTTGACTAGACCACTCAAAATAAAAGCCTTAATATTTTAACTACTTCTTCTCAGTCGCTCCCTGGCTAAGGATCGTGACCAATAGTGAAATTCTTCCACTTGACTCGGTCTAGGGCCATATGGACTGCCATCTGCATGAAATCACAAGCTTTCTTCATGGTGTCAGTCCACTTTATCGGTATTCCACCTCTGAAACTTCGGCCTTCGACTTTGCGGAAGATAATGTTCTTTTGGAGAGTGTGCTGGTTAGAATTAGAACACATGATTTGCCCGAAGAATCTGAGTATCCTGTCCTGACAAATCGTTGAAAGCCGCTTGGTAATATTCATCTCTAACAATTTTAAATACAAACGGGTGTAACGTAATGCCCGTCAGGATAACACTAAACATAAATTTACGCGATTAACCTTCTGACCGCCATAGTCGGCCATAGACGACAACGGAAAATCGTGACTCCGACGCCCACGACGGCACTGGCCGACAGCTACGCCTATGCATTAGGAACTTACGTGGGACGCCGTAAAGTTAAATTTCGCTTAAATAATAGTGAACGCGTGGTGTCTGAATCTCGGCATTTTCCTTAACCGCCTGGCGGTCAAAAGGTGAATACCCGATTGTCGTTATAATACGAGTGATAATCGTGAAAGTTTAAATCAATAAATTAAGCCTTAAATTGGCAAACTAAAACAATCGTGTGTTCTAGCCTACAAGCAGCTGTATAGACACCAGCTGTATTACCAAATACTCAAGTTTTAAGACCGCTTAGTCCCTAAAATTAATCTCAAGTTTTTAAAAGAAAGAACAATTTTGAATTAATATGCGGGGATACAATATAATACGTACATTAAAAAATAAATAAAGGTTCAGAATAAGAATATATTAGATTAATAGGTTTATTGGGTCCTTGTCTATTCCTGCGATTTTCAAATATTCGGAAAATCTGTCTCTGTCACTCCAACAACGCATTCATTTGAATGACAGAGATAAAAGCCTTTATGTAAGCCTCTGAATCTGCTGCCAAACGAAACACAAACAATAGCAAAAAGCTGTGTTTTCAAACGAGATGTGACGTCTACTAAAATATATGTCTATGGAAGAAATACAGACATAATGGGCAAACTGCGCGTGTGTTGTTTGAAAGGATAGAATGAGAAGAAATATGCAATGGCGCCAGGCACATTACGCTCCATATGTGTTTATATACATAATACAGACACTTACATAGTACAGAATGAATAGGGACCAATAATACTAGTACTGCAGTGTTATTCACTAAGGAAACCGCCTTGCTGTCAGCGCTGCGGCAGCGTCGAGCCTAAAAATCATATTCACTAATGTACTTTAAACGTCACTAGTGCTCGGCGACGTATGCGGCGTGAGCTGGAACTACACTGCGTTTAATGTACAAACTTCGTATTCTCTAACGACAAACAGCGACGAACTCGCCCACAACCTCGCTCACAGCCTCGATTCCTAATGACAAATAAAACAGCTAGGATTTTAGACAAGACTGTCTCGACGTCGAGCTCGTTGACGAACGCAGCGTCGAATGTGCGAATAAGAGAATAGCATAGCTGGTCGCTATTTCGCCATGACAGGTGTGACAATTGTTAAATGGGTGTATTAACACTTTTCTGTCTGTTATTGCCATGGTTACGGTCGCCTGAGTCACGTAGGTTATATGCAAAATTATGCTACTTTTTAAACTATGCAAACATACATTTTTCTGGTGTTAATAAGCCCTTTTCTTAATGGGCTACCTACAGACATGCACTACTTGCATGTTGGCCTAACTAACACGTTCCCTGTGCATGCATCACATGTGATGCATTTGAAGGTATTGATGATACGTGAATGCAGCATATATGATGCACGACCCTATTTAAATATAGGGATAATTTGAAATTTGCACGTATGAGCTAAGTTACGTTAACTTACCCGCACGTATCAGCTGTAAAAAGTGACAATTTGATAAAATTAGGCATTGGCGGACTTTTAATACTGTTGCCAGGTTATGCTTGAAATTTTATGCGAGAATTTGCACGTGAGAGGTGACACTATCGATTTTAGCTGCACATAGAACGTGTTAAGTAGCATAATTATGCATAAGCGTGATTCAGGCGACCGTAACCATGGCAATAAAAGACATAAAAAAGTTGATTCACCCAAATACCCTATCATTGTTCAGTTACTAACGCCACAGGCCTCCGTCTACGGCTACCGCTTCCTGTCGGACGATCCATGTGTTTGCCACCAACATAAAATTATTATTAATAACGTTAACACATAGTTAGTAAACTTTTTTAATATTTTTACTTTCCGAAATAAAAATACTTTTCGGTCCGGCCTGTATCAGAATGTCTCTATACGAGTAATTGTTGTGTTTTTTGTGACAAGTATAATTTTGCTTCGTTAAATGTCGGTATTGTTGATTTCTAAAAATTCTTTCAATACACTTTATAAAGATGCATTCAGACCAAACAAGCATTCGCTATTCTATCCCCCACTATACGAAATCAACGAATCACGTTATGTGTATCGAACGAATTTCGTAGAGTGGGGGATAGAATAGCAAATGCTCGTTTGGTCTGAATGCACCTTAATATTGGTGCGAATGAACACACGGCCCGTCCGATGGCCTATAGATACGGGCTCATGGCAATAACACAATCTAATAGAAAAATAGTAACTATACAATGTTAATATACAGTGTATAATTTTCTTGTAGACATGAAAAAGCCAAGTTTTGCTAGCAGTCCCCCGCTGAGACCGCCCGCTGCCAATCGACCCGTGTTTCAGCGGATTATATGCTTTATATATGTCACTTATCAGCGACATTTTAGGAATATGTATACAGGGCGTTTGGGATAACGATGTAGGAATTTCTGGAGGTGGTAAAGGAGACTAATTGGAAGAGTTTGAACCCTATTTACCTTAGTCCAATAACTATGTGACAGTTTTTTTTTAAATCACATTTTTCAAAATGTTTACTTTTATACCAAAAATTTACTTAAAAAGTTAAATTTAAAACAAAATATGTAATAAATATCATAGATTTTTTTATAATTATCATGACAATTAGTTGAGTAATAAAAAAAATTGAACACCCACTTGCCACACACAACATTTTTTTAATAATTTTTCTAGTTCATCATTACTGATTTCTAACAGTAAATAAAAATTTATCGGCCTGAGAAAAATAAGTAGTCGGGATATGAGTCTTCCTATTCATCTAAAAACATGCTTGATTTTCTAGGTTTTGATTACAAAAAAAAGTACAACAAAATAGCAATTAGTTTAAAAGTTACCGTCGATCATTTGTTGAACGCCGTCATCAAACAAAATAAGTTTCTTGTAGTTAGTAGGCAAGTGCGAGTTCAATTTTTTTTATTAAAAAAAACTGTCATATATTGGACTAAGGTAAATAGGGTTCAAACTCTTCCACTTAGGGTCTCACCAAACTAGTCGACGCCGTTTCGGCTAATCGCGTACGGAAAAAGCTTTATGGCAACGCAATATGAGCGAGGACATCGTAAATCGGCTCGGCCCACGCGAAACGACGTCTTTCGACGGGAAAACGGCGTTTTGCTGTAAAGCTGTTCGCATTTGTAGGACCCCGTTTGCAGCCTAACGCACACGTTCGCATTCGTAAATCTCCTAATACCACCGTACGGTGCCGGAAAGAGTTGAAAGGCTCCGATCACGGCCAAGTACCTACGATAAGGACCGGTCAGAGCTGGCGGAAGCCGTTCAGCGTCTTCGACGACCGAACATAGCGGACGACGGCTCTGAACAGAGCCGATGACGGCCGAAGTAGCTACTGATGCGTTTGTATTTATTCATTTGAATTATTACCCACATTAAAATCTGCAATAGATCTGACAACACGAATTAATACTGTCGTAGTCATACACGTCTGTTCAATTTCAAACTCAGGTTGTTACTAACAACGTAACAACTAGTCTCCAAAAATGAGATTTACGATTGCCAATCACCCGCTGTCCTATCTATCTGTTCGTCGGACTCAGCGGCTGTACGCGTGCTGTCTGACGTCTCGACGGCAGGACGGAGCACGGGAGAGCCGACCGCCGCTTTACAACTGTCGCGATAGCAAATCGCAGGCGATCGAGCGTTTCTACGGCTGTAAGGGGGGTGAGACTGCTTAACGCAGGTGTTCAACCGCGGCGACGGTCGATCGGCTAAATGCGAATAGTGTGGTGTAAAACACTCGGCGAAAGCCGACTCCGCGTCGACCGGTTTGGTGAGACCCTTAGTCTCCTTTACCACCTCCAGAAATTCGTACATCGTTATCCCAAACACCCTATGAAATAATTTCCTCCTATTAATTGCCATAATCGCCACGCTTGCCATGCAGTCGATTGCAGTAGATTTAAATAAGACATCGACAGACGCTGCAGCCCATCTGTCGATTTATCCCTTTGTCGCCTCTTACGACACCCAGGGGAAGAAATGAGGCGGTACTATTAAATGCCGGTAGCACGCAGCCAACGCGGCCACGCGGATAAATTAATTGTCTTTAACCAAAACCGAATGATATCCTGCCATTTCGCCGGATATTGCCAACCATGTTTTTAGCATACGAAACAATGGACGCAGAATCGGCTTAAGCCGGTCGAAAACAGTTTTATGCCGATGTCGTATCGGCCAAATAACTACCCTTACAAGTATCTTACTCTGCAACGGTGTAAAGGGCAAAAGGTTTTTGCCTGGTACCATAACTATTAAATTGTCAAACATTTTAAGTAATTATTGAAGTGCAGTGCAACTCTTGTTTAAGAGAGGTCAAAAAATGTGAACGGCGTGGGTAACAAAATTGCTATTAAAGACGCTACGAGCATTTTTTGACTCAGTTAATCAATGTTGCATACAATACTTTTTCTACGACCACACATTTTTTTTTAAATAAAATTGTGAATTTTAGAAATATTCTTAGTCAAACACAATTTTATTAATCATCAAGGTCGGGCGGGAGACGTCAAAATTAAAAAAGAAATGGTTACGGGATATGGTTTACTGTTCATCACATTTTTTTTATTAGGCTGGCAGCCATGTATTTCATTAAGTCTTGTATAGTGTAAGGTAGGGGCTTAAAGGTGTGTTCAAGGCCATGTAAATGACAAATAAAAGTACGGGAGAGGAAAAAAAAGTTCATACATGAAGTATCCACTTGAATTATTAATTTATGCTTTATTCACGATAAGTAATATATTATTATCATGTTACGTGTTCTTTTTTCTAGTTGGGAATTCTGCCAAAAACGAGTGTCGAGCTTCACCACGGTAATACTTGTATGGGTTCCGAGTAACCCTAAAGTACTAATTTAATTGGATGGAGCTTGTACGAAACAGAAGTCAATGACATTTGGCACGCGAACGAAATACCAATATAACTGACGTGTTTGTGTCTACTCTACATAAGAGAGGTTATACACCGTGTTTCTGGTAACACTCAAAACCTCAGACACCCCAACTGATTTTTATTTTTTTAAACTTATGTATGGTATTCATTTTTTAATCTGTTGTTTATTTATTTTTTTAATTGATTTTTGATATTCTGTATAGCTCTACTCGACTTTCAACTCTACACTCAATAAAACAATTGCTAGCTACCATCATAAACCTTGAAACTATTTATTTGTGTACATTATTGCAACGACATAAGGTTTACCAATAGACAGCTATGTCGCTGTAAACCGCTTTAAAGCTTTGTCACAGTAAACTTCAAATGGGACAGCTAAGCAAACTTAACCCAACATTCAAAATGACAAGGTTGTAATTAAGTACAAGTTCGATTTATTACGACACTCGAGCGTTTTCACTTTTCAAATTAGGCCAGTTGCACCAGGGATTAAGGACTAAAGCATAGATGTAGTACAACATTTATTATACAACTATCCTTATCTTGCTTGCCAATTAAATTCGGTGTCAAAAAGAGATGTACGTACGTTTTCTATTTCTGAATTACCTGTGATGTCACTGGGTTTATTTGAAAACGGTCAGTTGACATGTCGCTCCTAAGAATTAATAAAATTAAAGAAAAAAAAACCTTTTTAAAAACAAGCTTTTATTGTTTGTTTATAAAATGAACTAAAAAGTTAAAAATAAATTAACTCTAAAAATAAATATAACACTTTGTAACTTGATTGTAACCTTTAACGACAGATAAGCGTCTTCGTCTAGGACAAAATAATTACATATTGTACAAATTTATTTAATTTTAACACTAAAACTTTTCACCATACATAATTATTCAATCTCGTCCCTCCTCTTTATCATAGTCCCCATTTATAAATGAAAGCGTGTTACATTTAATACAACACAACATTTTTTTCAAGCTATCACAATGTAACACGCTTTCATTCATAAATGGGGACTATGATAAAGAGGAGGGACGAGATTGAATAATTATGTATGGTGAAAAGTTTTAGTGTTAAAATTAAATAAATTTGTACAATATGTAATTATTTTGTCCTAGACGAAGACGCTTATCTGTCGTTAAAGGTTACAATCAAGTTACAAAGTGTTATATTTATTTTTAGAGTTAATTTATTTTTAACTTTTTAGTTCATTTTATAAACAAACAATAAAAGCTTGTTTTTAAAAAGGTTTTTTTTTCTTTAATTTTATTTTTAACTTTTTAGTACCTCTATTTTTAATTCGAGATTTACTACGACGTAGTTCGCAGCGCGTAGCAGCGTTATTCCGTTATGAAGTCCGTAGTTCGTTCACATGATATGTAATATGTACTGTACTGATTTAAATATCAATAATGTTGAAATTATGTAATCACTTGTTAGTTATTTGTAACGTTTCTCATTCTATCCATTTCTTTTAATGCATCAACATTACAAGGTTTATTCGACGTCAACTTGGAGCAGTAAAGTTCTTCGATTTTAAGACTCAAATTTAATTAACATTTAATTCGTTAAAGGTTACAATCAAGTTACAAAGTGTTATATTTATTTTTAGAGTTAATTTAATTTCGCCACTCAAGAACCTTCCCGCCCCAACGGCCATCGGTTCTACGCGCAATGTGCCCCGCCCACTGCCACTTCAGTTTAGCGATTCGGAGTGCTATTTCGGTTACTTTGGTTCTGCTGCGGATGGTCTCATTTTTAATCCGATCACGCAGAGAGACTCCTAGCATAGCCCTCTCCATTGCCCTTTGGGTGACATTGAGCCTTCTTATGAGGCCCATTGTAAGCGGCCACGTTTCAGTACCGTATGTCATCACTGGCAACACACACTGATCAAAGACGGGTATATTCGTCTTCAAACACCGCGGAATATTGGACGAAAATATGTGTCGTAGCTTCCCGAACGCTACCCAACCGAGTCGGATTCGACGATTGACCTCTTTCTCGAAGCTGAACCTACCTAACTGGATAGTTTGTCTTAGGTATATATATTCGTCTACAACTTCGAGTGTAAAGTCTCCGATTATTACGGGAGTTGGTGCTACATGGGAATTTGACATGATTTTCGTCTTGTCCATGTTCATCCTAAGACCAACTCGCTTGGAGGCTTTACTGAGGTCAACGAGCATAGTACTAAAGTCCTCCAAGGTCTCAGCCAAGACTACTATATCGTCAGCGAATCGAAGGTGAGAGAGGTACTCGCCGTTTATGTTGATACCCAGCCTTCTCCAGTCCAGAGTCTTAAATACATCCTCCAGTGCAGCGGTAAACAGCTTAGGGGAGATGACATCTCCCTGCCTAACGCTCCGTTGCAGCAAAATAGGCTTCGAGCTCTGGTCTTGGAGTCGGACTGACATTGTGGCGCTCTCGTACAAACACTTCAACACCTCGATATAGCGGTAGTCGACTTGGCACCGTTGGAGAGATTGTAGTACTGCCCAGGTTTCGATCGAATTGAAGGCTTTCTCGTAGTCCACGAACGCTAAACAGAGGGGCAGGTTATATTCTTCGGTCTTCTGTATAACCTGGCGAAGCGTATGGATATGGTCTACGGTACTAAAGCCTCTTCGGAAACCGGCTTGTTCGGGGGGCTGGAAGTCATCAAGCCTGCGTGCAAGACAATTCGTACTGACTCTTGAAAACAGCTTATAGACATGGCTCAGAAGTGATATGGGTCGGTAGTTCTTCAATAAAGCGTTGTCACCTTTTTTGAAGAACAGTACCACCACACCTCTGTTCCATGCCTTTGGCGTTCTCCCTTCCAGTAAGACGGAATTGAACAACTCCTGAAGGGCCATAAGGACCGGTTTACCACCCGCCTTCAGAAGCTCAGCTGTAATTCCGTCCTCCCCAGGTGCCTTGTTATTTTTGAGCTGTTCAAGAGCCATTCTAATAATTCCTTCGTCTGTAATACGACCATATGATTTCAGTGATGTGACCTATTGCTCCATTCACAAGTCCCTTAGCAACGTCAACGTTAGACCTCAACATACCATTCAGCTCTCGGCACGTGCTCACCTTGGCATTGGGTCATCCATCCAATCAATCATATATAATTAATATGGGACGAAAGCAAGAGACTCGTCAAGACGAATCAAACGAGACCAAACTCGATGGGGTTGCGTCGTTTAATTACGGAGTTCCTATGGCCACCTTCCGGCTCCAACATCAGACCCTAGTTACCATATAGTATCAAAGTACTCGTCAAGACTAATCCAATGAGCCCAAACTCGATGGGGTTGCGTCGTTTAATTACGGAGTTCCTATGGCCACCTTCCAACTCCAACATCAGACCCAGGTGACCATATAGTATCAAAGTACTCGTCAAGACTAATCCAATGAGCTCAAACTCGATAGGGTTGCATCTTTTAATTACGGAGTTCCTATGGCCATCTTCCGGCTCCATCATCAGACCCTGGGTACCATATAGTATCAAAGTACTCGTCAAGACTAATCCAATGAGCTCAAACTCGATAGGGTTGCATCGTTTAATTACGGAGTTCCTATGGCCACCTTCCGGCTCCATCATCAGACCCTAGTTACCATATAGTATCAAAGTACTCGTCAAAACTAATCCAATGAGCTCAAACTCGATAGGGTTGCATCGTTTAATTACGGAGTTCCTATGGCCACCTTCCGGCTCCATCATCAGACCCTGGTTACCATATAGTATCAAAGTACTCGTCAAGACTAATCCAATGAGCTCAAACTCGATAGGGTTGCATCGTTTAATTACGGAGTTCCTATGGCCACCTTCGGGTTCCATCATCAGACGCTGGTTACCATATAGTATCAAAGTACTCGTCAAGACTAATCCAATGAGCTCAAACTCGATAGGGTTGCATCGTTTAATTACGGAGTTCCTATGGCCACCTTCCGGCTCCATCATCAGACCCTGGTTACCATATAGTATCAAAGTACTTGTCAAGACGAATCTAATGAGCTCAAACTCGATAGGGTTGCATCATGTAATTACGGAGTTCCTATGGCCACCTTCCAGCTCCATCATCAGATCAGCTCTATGTCACAATAACATTGCATTGTCATCCGATTTGTACATGCATTCTAAATTTCAGCTCAATCGGAAACCGGGAAGTGGATCAAATTTAAGTTGCAAGATTTGATTACAGAACGACAGACAACGGGACAGGTGAAACTAAATAAAAGCTTGTAAAAAGACAATATCTTTTAACAAAAAGTTTATAAAAAGGTCAGTTGTCAAACTTTAGAATTAAAAAGACTTGTTATCATCAAATGTAGATATGGAAAAAGAGTCTTTAGTCATGCATAACATTTGGGAATATTTCTATCTCTTTTTACCACTAGCAGCAGTCTCTTTTTAGCAAAGTAAGTTAGAAAGAGACTGCCGCTTGTAAATTGTATCTGTATAAAACCGGACCCTGATTATGACACTATCCGTTATGACTGCTTGCTTATGCTGATACTTCACTTGTATTTGCGTTTTGCCTCTTGCTCCCATTAGTAGGTACCTATACAGGTGGAAGCGAGAGTCATAATACAATACGCCAACTGGAGTGCCTCCTACACAACGTGCGAAATATTCCCTAATAGTGTTGTATGGTGGTGTGTGGTGTATCTGTGACAACAGGAATATGTTAACATTATATCTGTAAAAAATCGAGTGTTTATTAGCTATCACAGCTCATAAAATAACAACCTGGTTACAGACAAGCGGACACACAGACGGGCGGACAGAAAGTGAAGTCTAAAGGCCCTTCTCCACAGTTGCCGAACATAGGCGATCGTACGGGACGCAACTTTAGAACTTGTATAGCTACATCCGTATGATCTCCTATGTTCGGCCAATGTTGTGAAGAGCTGGAGGGCCGGGTCTCTTTTTTGCACGAGAGTGTGTATCTTTTGTTCGTGTTTATAGCCGTTAGTTAATAGCATGTAGTCCGTTTTGCCAGCCCTCCCAGTCCGATAAAAAATCGTGTCGGATCTCGCTCGCGTACTAGTGAATATGGCGATGTTCACATTTTGTTGGGTGTCGGGCCGACTCCGCCCGCGCCGCACCCCCTCAGACGCCCGCGCGTCGTTGCCACTGATTGACCAGTAAAACCCGATTAAAAATCGGCCCGACAACCTACATAGTGGGAACAGTGACGCCGACATACGATTGAAAATCGGCCCGACAGCCGACATGTGGGAACGCACTTAGTCTCACCGCAAGCGAGTCAACAATGAACTATTGCAGCGGCGAACTATCACCGCCATGCGAGTATCGCCATGTCTCTTTTATTTACACGGGATTGTTCGTTTTTATACGTAGGTATTTTATACCACACGGACGACCGAATGCTCTCTCAGAAATGTTTAAGTATAAAACTATGTTACGCAAGAAAATAAAAAAAACTCTTTCAATTCATAGATATTTACATAAGTAATGACCAATTATGTATGTACATAAAAATTATAAAAAAACTTGTTTACAATTTTATTTACAAGTTACGGTGTGTCGCAGATGTTCACGGGCGGGGCACATAATCTAGGGGGTTGAGCTCCTGACACAGACGATAGTGTAAAGGATGTTGCTGGTCATCTCTTAAAATTCTCCAAATATTCTTATGATCAAAGTTAACCGACGACCAGCTTGTCGTACGTGTGCTAGCCGTCGGATTAACGCGAAAATACTCTAAGACGGCCTCCTCGAAATCAAGGTTCAATTTCTTCATGCCTTTCTCTGGCCATTGGTGGTCGAAAAAAAACCGTAGTCCCGAAGTCGTTGAGTAGCTGCGGCCATGGTAGCATTCGACACGGCGACACCAAACTCCTCGTGATAATTCCTTACCGCTAAATTGACATTGTCATTGCAGCGTGCTAGCGTTCTTACCATTTCACAGTATTGAACATTCGTGAATCTAAACGACATGATAATTAGAAATATCGACGGAATGAACATACAAATTAAATTGACAAGCAACGTCAAACTCGTAGCGAAAAAAATAATCGTCCAGGTAACCAGCCATTATTACCAAAATACCCCTAAATACTGAAAAGGTATACAACCTTCAGCAATGCGATATGCACAATGTTGTATTACGAATTTGTAGACTGGGCACGTAAAAAATAACTAAAAATACAAAAAAAAATAAAAATATTACCCCCATCAAGATATAGTTCAATCGATTCTACTCCCGATTCTGAACAAACGGTTTTCTGGTTTTTGGTGTTAAGTGAAACACCGTGTATAGGTTTACCTAGGTACAGCCTTTTATAATAATAATATGGATTGCCGCAGGGCAGCTTGTGGCGAGCTGTTGAGAAGTAACGACCCCACGGACCCGAGTGCTCCCGAGAGTCGGGCAGGGTCCCCGCCTCCGGCGTGTCTTCGTCGGTCGGAGTGGAACCCCAAGGAGACCCGTAGGACTCTCAGCTCTGGCCTGCCTTAATTGGCCGTCTAGAGAGGAGTCGTCAGAGCTACATGCTCCAGGGGTGGAAGTGTAAATTTGCATAAGTCGCGAGTTGGTGCAGCGGCCGTCAAGCCACTGCGCTGAAAGCGGTGTACACCTCTCTACACTCCTGAGCTGCCTACACCGGTGTTGCCCCTGGCTGTCTCTTGTGACGGCATTTACGGGGGGCCATCTAGTCGGCGGCGAGTCACCGCCTGCCTCGATAGCAAAGAGAAATCATTGTTATGGCAGGTTTCCGGACCTCTTTTCTATAGTTCCATCTCTGATTCATCCATCCTCCATCACCATAGCCCATTAGTCTTTTCCATTCCTTCTCAATAGTCTCTATACGACTGCTGGGACCGGTTTACGGATATGTATTTGTGCCCGTGAATGGGTTGCAGCAGGTGAACAACACAGCAAATTTCTCCAAAGGGCCTCTGGTGCATTCCGCGAAAAAGTCCACCGATGCCCCATACAAACACGGTTTTCATCGAAAAATTGAGTTTATCGAAGTTCTCTTTCGTGACAAGTGGAGTCAAATAGATATTATAATTAATTACGATATTAACTAATAACTTGGAAGAAAACTCAAATTATCAGAATATACACGCGTTTGTACGGGACAGCCCATGGAATGCTCCCTCTACGTGTTGGATCTATATCCCCGCGCAAGCCTATCAAAAAACCGGGAATTGTAAGCCCGTGATCCTCAAGGAGATACAAATAATAATATGGATACTCAAAAACACCTTGATACTCAAAAACAATAAATAGGCTCTTCTATGACAATTGGAACAAGATTACTGACAATATCTTCAAAAACCGGTCAAAGGCTCAGTGTAGAGTTCCGTGGTTATTCAAAAACGTCTGCCTGGTTATGTTTATATTTTTTGGAAAAGTTAGAGGGGGGGGCCACTTTACGAATAGGGGAGGTAGCTGAAAAAAATCTGCCACATTGTATAGACAGATATACCTGTGGTATATCTGTGGTATACAAAAATACTAATTTGTCGTACTAACGGCCACTGAGCTTTGCTACGGAAAGGCAGACAGACGGACGTAGCGAAACTACAGTGTGTGGCCTACAACCGGGGTGAAAATTTAAACGGTGCATTAATAAGCTGATCAACAATCATTTCCACATATTGTAATTAAAAAAAAAAAAAATTTTTTTTGTAATTTTTTGTTCATGTATTTTTCATTATTATGGGTTCATTTACTTGAATTAAAAGTTATCAATAACTTATCATTTTTGAATCATTGAAAAATGTACAATTTTTTTTTAAAACCGTATCAAATTAGTGTAAAAATGCAAACAAAATTATTGTTATGACTTCCTACCTGGTATACTATCAAGATGTCTTGCGACTGACAAGCTACGACATCGTGATGCCAAGATCCAGTACTAAAGGTCCATAGCTTTGAATGACAATATCTCCGAACTTAACCACTTTGAAACACCGGGACCTTTACAGGATTATTGCTGATAGTCTAAGGAGTCACTCATTTCATTTTTCTCCCGTGTTAAAGACCACACACTGTATAAGGGTTCCTAGTTTATTACGAAACCCTACAAAGGTGTTTATTGGTTTTTAAATAAATACGTAGATTATTGTGATATAATCTTACACAAATCGAATTCGAAACCCGACCGACCGTGCATGGTCGGGTGAATATTTGAGCGTTCCAACCGCCTAATTTTGGTGGCATCATTTTTGCCGAAGTTTCTAAACGGCTCAATATTATACTTCGTCATTTGTATACGGTACCGTGCCTCCTTCAAATGGCAAAGTAGCACATTGTAACCAACACAAACTTCAGCAAAAATGATGCCACCAAAATTAGGCGGTTAAAACGCTCAGATATTCACCCCATTACAGAATTTATTATAAATAATAAATAAATAAATATCTTGGGACATCTTACACAAATCAACCTAATCCCACATTATGAACTTCCTAACAATCTAAAACTGCTAAACCTTGTCACAAATCTATGTACCTACCTTAAAAAAGTTTTCTATTCTAAGGTGCCGTGACCTAAAAATACTAAAGCTGTAGGGGTTCCATAAACTACACTAATTAACTTTCTGAGGCTGTAGGTCGTTCGAACGTGCCAGGTAGGAAAGTAAGGTATTTCCATTAGCAATTAATGTAATTCCTTTATTATTCTCGTAAAACTAAATGAACCTTTTAAAATAAAAAAGCTGTCACTAATTATTAGTGACAGTTTTTTTAAAGTACCAGGTATTCTAATACTGGCAAATATTAGTCTTATTTGCCAGTATTCGAATACCTGGTACTTTAAAAAAAATCGAACATTTTTTAAAAACTGGCGGCAACGCCCGCTAGCGTAGGCTCTAAACGTGGCATAACTTCATAATATATTTTTAATCACACCTGTTCGGTAAGTGCGCCAATGCGCTGCCGCGATGCTCGCCGTAGATGCGTCATTACACCCTAGGGCTGTCAAGGATTTCATACAACATTACGTCGCACTAGCGCGGCGCGCGCCGCGCCGTGATTTCATCCCTGAGTTTTGAGAAATGATTTAGACCATTTTAGAGTAGGTTTGTGAAAATATATTGTTTTATTTACTTTTTTTGCCTCACAGGTGTGATGAAAAACATTGTGCGTGCCGCGGGCGGTACAAAAATTATGACAAATTCTTATTAACCGCCCTTAATACACAATGTACTATAAACATGGCGAATATTTTAAATTTGTTTGGCCTACTAAAGCAGTAACTGCAAATACACTCTTGTTTATCTAAAACGATGCTGACTGGTGAAACATCACCCTTTGATCGTAGTTACTAAAAATGTATTTCATTACTCATAGTAATATTTGTACAACGAATGTATACAGTATTTTAACTTCATATGACAGCTCAGCAATTAAATAATTATACAGGATTCAAATTGAATGCTGGCGAATATTTAACGAGGTTAACATATTAAGACATAAGAAGGAAGTATGTACAGATAACTTTTACTTAGAGCTATAATAAAAATCTATGAATACATATAAATGAACCAGCCCGTAATACACTGGATTTTAACGCTCGTTATTGTAGTTTCAAAAGCGAATGTCACAACAATGTTTACAGCTATGTACATTGAATCTTAGAAAATCTTGTGAGGACAAAAATAAGAGTAACTTCGAAAAAAAACTTTCATTAAGCACTAATAAATACTATGTATTGGTACTGAGCTATCGGCTATAGAAACGACCAACAGAATAGCACTTCCGTGTGAAGAAAAAAGTACAACGACATTTATAGCTCATAGCCTGAACGAGTAACTATAAATATCGCCGTGTCTCTTTTATTCACAAGGAGCGCTTATCTTTTGTTTGTTTTCGTAGCCATACGGATCAGAGTCATCTTATGGCACTGGTCTCACTGCGAGCTACTAAGCTATGAACTATGGGCTATCAGCACGAACAAAAGATACGCACTCCCGTGTAAGAACAAGAGACACTGCGATACTCGCCCGGCGGTGATAGCTGGGCAAGTATCGCCGTGTCTCTTTTATAACCATACAGTCAAAATACTGTTCATTATTTATGTTGTACCTTCAACATCTCTATGATCTAATATTTATAGAGATGAAATAAATATGAAATACTTTGTATTATTTATGCTTTGAACTATTAAAATTAACTCTCTTAAGCCCATTCAAACGCACTGACAGACAAACGGTAGACGTTTTATATACATCTGAACTATTTCAAGCACTGTAGAGAAGTCATTCCATTATAATTGCTGGTATGAGTTTTCAAATTCAACATAGTGGGGCATAAATATGGAATAGTACATTACGACACAAGTGCGAAAAACAGGAAATCCGAAACGAGTGGCGATGTTTTAAAACACAACCGAGTGTTTTAAATCGACACGAGTTACGAATTCCCTTTTTGCGCGTCTCTCGTGCGACGTTTTTTAGTACAGATGGCCCTCCGAAGTTTTGGACCTGACGTAAAATTAACATTAGAGCGCACTAGAGCCTAAAAATGGCACCATCTGTAGGTACTAAAATAATTATTTTAATAGCCATCTACCATATCTATTAGTCAACTTTTACTATAAGGTTGGTTTGTAGAGAAAAAAAAATTGAACGTTTAAAAAACACCTAAAATGATAATATAATACGTTAATTCAATCACGACTTGCTATTTTTGTATCTACGGCGTAATCTGACGATAAAGTTCCATGTTTCTTGAATTGGGTGAAAAATTCAAGGAAATTTCAATACAAGCTGACGTTAAAAACGGTTTTATAGTACCTAACATAAAAAATATTTGGAACCATTACGTTTCTTGTATCTATGAAAATAATTATTTACCTGACCCGTAAGTATTTATTGACCGTGTGTCTAAAATGCATGAAAAATAGTATGTTGTAATTTTCAATAAGTAACACTAACATTGTTTTGTAGAGCCTTCCTAGGAGTTTAATGTTTCCAGTTGTTTGAAGTAATATCAAAAATACACGTTGTATAAAATGCCACGTAACGGAATGAGCAGCGTGGGTAAACCCCCACAAGGTGGACTGATGACCTGATGAAGGTCGCAGGAGTCCGCTGGATGCGGGTGGCGCAGGACCGATGCGATCATTGTGGCAATCTTTGGGGGAGGCCTATGTTCGGCGTAGACGTCTTTCGGCTGATATGATGTTGATAAAATGCCAATGAACATCAACAGTGAGTTCGGACTTTTTGATTTCGCCTTGCTTGACTTCGACAAGGTTCAAACAGTCGTAAGTCACTGTAAAACGTCTATACGATATGATCTTTTGGTAATAGTATAGTTTTTATAGCAGTTCGCTTTTATTTTTATCAGAGGAAGCGATTAATATGAGATTTATTTAGTTTGCTTCTACTCTTGTGCCGAGTGGATGACGGGAAGAGGTAGTTTGAAAGTTTCTTGACCCAGTTCGTATTAGATATCATTTTTAAGGGCTCCGCATCTCGAAAAGATAATTATATAGTGTGCATAATCGGGCGATAAAATAAACTAGGCACACATCACACATCATCAGCCTATGATAGTCCACTGCTGGACGGAGGCCTCTCCTATTAACTATGCGTATAGACGCATTAGAAGGTATAAACTAGGCATTTTTATTTTATTACGAGCCTGTATTGTCCCACTGCTGAGCAAAGGCCTTCTCTCATTTTTTCCACTTTTCACGGTTTTGTGTAGTGTCTAACCATCCCTTCAGAAACGAGTCAAGCTCATCTCGCCATCGCCGACGGGGGCTTCCGGCTCTCTGCCTCGAGATGTTGGGCTGCCACTCTGTGGTAATCTTGGCCCACAGATCACTTGGCATGCGGGAGACTTGTCCAGCCCAGTCCCACTAAACTAGGCATAATAATAACTCCATAGTGTTGCATTACAGGTCCAACTCTCCAAGTAAAAGTTATTTAAATGTACTTAAATTATACTATGCTAACCCTCCTTAGAGTGTGAATATCTGAGCGTTTCAACCGCCTAATTTTGGTGGCATCATTTTCTCAATGTTATCGTCATTTGTGTAAGGTACCGTGCCTCCTTTAAATGACAAAGTAGCACATTGTAACGAATAGAAACTTCAGCAAAAATGATGCCACCCGAATTAGGCGGTTGAAATGAAACGCTCCGATATTCACACTAGAACGTTTTAACGAGGGCTTTTACTCTATACGAGGGCCTAGATACATTTTAGTTCATAGATAAAGTGTGTATGTATACTACTTATGTACTAGAATATAACTAGGACTAGTAAGACTAGAGCTGCACTGAATGGGTTACAAGCTAGAAGTAGTAAAGTCTGTTTACAATCCCAGCACGTCAGTACCCATAAATAGATCACAAATACAGCTATTTCGGTGTTCAGCCTCACTTTCTTCGTAAACAGATGTTTGGATGTGGTTTTATGCTTTTTTGGGCTATGCGTTTATGGTCTGTGCGTAATGCAACATACTGTAATGTTAGTATGATAAGTTTAGTCACAAATCAAAATTCTTCTTCTTCAAGTGCCCTACCCAGTCGGGGCATCGGCGGTCAACATGGCATTCAATTTTCCTCTGGTCTTCGCCGCTCGTATGAGGATGGCACCTCTGTCCATTGTTTAATGTTATCCATCCATTTAGTCCTAGGTCTGCATTTGTCTCTCTTTCCCTGTATCTTCCCCTCAATTATAGTTTGTATTAGTCTGTATTTGTCGTTTCTGTAGATGTGGCCAAGTTAAGTTGGTTTTCTTGCTTTTATTGTATTAATTATTTCCTGTTTCTATTTCAAATCAAAATTAGATATCAAAAATTACCTACATTTTTGAACAGATTCTCGACGCACAGGGATGTAATACATCATGCACCTAGGAAGTTACAAAAGAAGAAAGCATCAATTTTGGATCCATATTTCCAAATAGTAAATCCCAAAGATAGACTCGTCCTAGTCTCCAAAAAATCACACCGTCACATGCGCGTTGCCATCATCCATTAAGAACTTGTACAATCCTTTTTTGAAGAACCTTATACGGTAGTCCTTCGGGAAAACCTCGGAAGGGAGCTCATTCCACAGACGGACCGTCCGCGGCAGGAAATTCCTGTGAAACCGTACGGTGCGCGACCATTTAGGTTGCAAGGTGTGAGGATGGGCGCCCAGTCGATTATGAAAAGTGGACATTGGTAAATACATTTTCGCAATTTGAACATTAGTAATATATTATTTTCATCACACTTGCTGTCTAAGCGCGCCGTTGCCTGCATGCGTAGCGGGAGTAATAGAAAAGTGAAATTCCTTAGGCAATAACAGAAATGTCAGTACGTCATTTAATAATATTTTGTCATAAAACTTATTTTTTTGTCGGCCAGTGTGATTGAACATTGTATGCATCACGGTCGGTAAGCGGAATACTAACTCGAGTCATAAAAAACTTCGAAAAACTCTCATTACTAATTCCGTACTTACCTCCCTTGATGCCCAATGTAATGTATTATTATGTAACGTCAATTTAAATGGCAACCTAGTAATATATTATTAGGCCGTGTGTTGACAGCAGTGAGAATAATATATTTTCCCCACACTAGCTCGGGAACACCTACTTCCCTCACTAATTTCAGTGAGGGAAGTTGCATTTTAAACACTTGTGAGGGAAGTAAATTGACAGATGAACCGTGAAACTTTAATTAATGTAGGTAGGTTTTATTGTAATTATAAAAAAAAATCTAGTCACATAGACCTAGTCATTTACCAAATTAAGTTAAACTTAAAAGTCTAAAATATAAGAAAAAAATTGCAATTTATACAAGTTACAACATTAATTGATCTCATGACTATTATATTGATATTATAGTATGTTGCTGTAGTTAAATACTAAAAATAATATTTTGTAATTATAGGTAGTACTAGAACTACTCTAAGTTACTTAATAAAGACTGATTTGTTGCATTGATTGTTTTTTTACACGTTCGTAGCTGCTTCCTCGCTTTAGTGTGGGGAAAAATGTTGTGTTACACATGGGAGTAAAGTTTGTTTAATTATCGTGCATTGAAACCCTCGCAACGCTCGAGATTCCATTTTTAAACCACTCGCTTCGCTCGTGGTTCAACTATGGAATCTCTCACTAGCTCGGGTCTCAATTTTGGCACGATGATTAAACAACCACTTTCCTCCCTTGTACAACAAATAACTATTGTCACCTCCCCAACTCCTCCTGCGGGTGTCGTAATAGTCGACTAAGGGATTGAAGTGTCACTGACCATTATTTGATTAAAAATTGATGATGGGCAGCAGCGTCATCATAGTGGACACATTATTGCGATCTCCAATCCGCTTGCCCAGCGTGGCGATTATGGGCATTTACCTCCTAATGCGTTTATACGCATAGTAAATAGGAAAGGCCTACGTCCAGCAGTGGACTATCATAAGCTGATAATGTGAATAAGTATATTTATTATTCAGTCGAAGTAAAATGGTGATACGTTGCAGTGGGCACAGATCTTTACGATGTTTGGCTCTAAACTAGCCAGCTGTTTTATATCAGTAATGAACTTTATAGCAGTCAACGATAAAATATGGAACGTTTTGCAGCTAATTTGCAGAAAAGCAGAAGTATAAGCTTTCTGACGTCATTCTACATAATATCATCAACCTGTTTCAGTCCACTCCGGGACCATTTATTCTACGCCGTGTTTTTATTGATTTCCGTTAAATTGGACAGGTTACTTGGGACATTAATAGAAGTTGCCTGGTATATCGGCTTTTGTTAATTTCGTAATTTTTTTTTTTCGTTTTCATACATAATAATTGTAATGGCAAGTGTGAGAGAACCTTAAGAATAAGATCTCAGGCGACTGACGGCTGCTGACGGCACATGTCAAAATAAGTAACATTAGGATGTAATAAAGGTTGCAATACACTTGTTCAGTCATTAAACTTATTTTTTTAATAACTCAGTAACAGTAAAAGTTAGACACTCGTTTCTTAGAGAAATTGATTATTTTTGACCTAAATCAGCTTCCCTTAAATTTAACGGAAATCAATAAAAACACGGTGTATAACCTATGCGTTTGAATGCATTAGGAGGCACGGATTCAGGATTTCGTTCAGAGGAGCATTGACTTTTTTTTTTATATTGGCACAACAAAGTGGCTCCACTCCACCTGATCGTAAGTGAAAAGTGGAGCCCAAATCGCGGCGGCAACGAACAGGAGACCAGTAGTAACCTGTCAGTTGCCACCGCCTTATGATATGATAGTAGGTACTTTATACTGATTTTTTTTTATCGTTATAAAACAGCACCTACGCATACCTAGGTCCAGTCGTTTTTGTTCATGATTTCAGTTGGTCCCAAATTTAATTATTTCAGACTTCAGTAGCAACTCCTAATATTTTCAACTATTATAAGTAACAGAGGTATAAGCTATCGTGTTCATTTTCCTTATTAGTTTGACTGAAAACGCGATGTTTACCATGTAAATTAAAATGATCAGCACTCGATATTTAGGCGATGTTGCAAATGCTATCTTTACGACGTAACTAGTCATACTAATCATACTAATGAGGTAATAAAGGTACTATGTCAAAAAATTGCCTACAAAATTCATGGTCATTTTATATGTAATGTTTAGGTGGTTTTGTTCATAAGTTTTTATCACTCATTACATTACGGCAGACGCTAGAAAACCAAAACTTTGCAGGTAGTGTACTTAGGTATTTATTAATCCCCAGGGTAGGTAATAAGCTTTATAAATAAACATTTTTGACTAAGAATCAATAACCCAATCTGCAGGCAACATGATCTTCGATTACATTCTCAGAAAAAAATATTTCAATGACACGTGTTTACCAAAGAACCAGCCATATGCACTTCAAAAAACCAGTTTAACTGAGACCCCTATTTACATATAACGCTGAATACAAATCGAGGTCGAAGTTTAATGGATATAGCCTAACCAGAGTAGGTAAATATATTTTAGGTCTGAAGTGAGGGATTTTCCTTCTCAATGACGTAAGTTGATGAATCAAAGATATACACAGGAGAAATGTTTTTAATATGAGCATTACAGTATTCAATAAGTTACCAAATGAATTGCGGACATTGTCGGGGGAATTATTTAAACGATGTTTAACAAAATGGCTGCGGGATAAATGTTTTTACAGCGCGAGCGTTAAGGATTATTTAAATTTTAAGGAACCGATGACATTGTATTAATTTAATTTATAATAGTATTTTTGTGACATTTGTATAATAGTAGTAGACCTGGACATTCTGTTTAATTTATAAATTGTTATTCTATAGCTTTGAAATATTTATATGCTTGTTTGCTTGCTGAATACAAGGATCTTATTAATAATTAACATCGTATAATGTACTGTATTCTGATAAATAAAGAATTTTGAATTTGAATTGAATTTTTAAAACGCACGGTCGTAGGTTCAATCCCGGCTCGTACCAATGAGCTTCTCAAAAACTCATGTACGAAATATCATTTGATATTCACAAGTGCTTTACGGTGAATGAAAAAATCGTGAGGAAACCTGCATACCTACATCAACAATCATTAAATTCATGTCCGCAACAAGTACTGGGCCAGCGTTGGGACTACGCACAATAGACACGTTGATGTCGGAAAAATGGCCATAATATAATATAATAGACGAAATGCATAATATGTAGGCTGATATAAAGTGTGTGTTTCATCCTACAAAAACCTAAAAAAAAACTTCCTCAAAGACAACCATGACTTAAATAATTCTAAATGGTCTAAACTTACTTCATCTTTTCTTCATTCTTGTCAACCTCCATAGCCTAGTGGGTAGTGACCCTGACTACGAAGCTGAAGGTTCCGGGTTCGAATCCCGGCGAGGGCATTATTTGTGTATTTATTTATCACAAATATTTGTTCCTTGGTCATGGCTGTCTATGTATTTAAATATCTATATGTATCTATCTATTACATATATCGTCGTCTGGTACCCACATCACAAGCTTTAATTGAGCTTACTGTGGGACTAGGTCGATGATAGGTAAGATGTGCCAAGATATATGTTTTTTAATTTATCTTTAAGCTTTACGTCGGTCTTCCAATCACCCTGTATAACATATGTCTTCATTCTATGTGCCATCTGGATATTATGACTTATGACACATGACGAAGCTGACTGTGCGGACTAAAATACTTGAGTCGTAAAAACGGATCGTCACTTCATTCTATTATTGAAGAATTGTCTCAAGTGTGAGTGTGTTGTCTCTGTTAATGGCTTTTCACCCTAATCTTGTAAATAAACCGGGGTAATGTTACATTCGAATGAACTCAGTTACAAATTAAACAAGCTTACAACGCTACACGGATCTGGATAAAATATACTTTTTTTCTAGCCTATATTGGTGTCCCACTGATGGGCAAAGACCTGTCCTCTGGATCTCCATGACTCCCGATTTTATGCTTCCTCCGGCGAGTTGTCTAGGAACGAATCCATATCATCCCGCCATATCCGCCTGGGCTTGCCACGTCCGCGTCGCCGGTACCCACTTTGTGGTTATGCTAGCCCACCTATCAGAATGTGACCAGCCCAGTCCCACTTGAGTCTAGCGGTTTTTTTGCCGACGTCAACAATTCGCGTTTTGGAGCACAGTTTGGTGTACTGGATGCGGTCAGTCCTTTTAACACCTAAAATGCTACGCTATATAATCACTACATAGTATAAAATAAAGTCACTTTTACTGTCCCTATGTCCCTTTGTACGCTTAAATCTTTAAAAATACGCAATGGATTTTGATGATATTTTTTTTTTTAGGTAGAGTACTTCAAGAGGAAGGTTTTATGTAGGTATAGTACCCGTGCGCAGCCGCTAGTCTAAAATGTACTACAATAGGTTTATGTAACCAAATGTCAAAGGGTTAGTTTAGATTAGTCAGAGCTCTACGGTGACGGTCACTTGGATTCGGATTCCACGCACTATTCGGTTCCATAGCCTAAATTTACACGGAGTATTTTTTTCCTGTATACCGTATTCGAGTTTTTCTCGAACGTTGTAGTGAGACGAGACGTGAGACGTTGAATAATAACGTACACACAGATCCCGCATACCGTATTCTAAAATGCGTGTGAACGGTACTACACAAAGTCTATTGTCACTACGACGTTCGAGAAAATCTCGAATACGGTATACGGGAAAAAATACTCGGGGTGAATCTAGCCTAGCAATGTACCGAGGAGAAGTTTCATAAGTTGCGAAACTTCTATAGAGAATGTTCTCGGCAATTTAAATTTTACAAGCAATCTAATCAATCTAATCATGCCAAAACCGTTGTATAATGTACATGCCTTTTAAGGTATAGTTTATGCTTTGCTTACTCAATTGTGAAATACAATATTCTTCACAACAATTTTTTATAAGTTCTCATGGAAACATTCTCAACGAAAATTTACTCTTAAATTGTCATGAAAATTCACGGAAATATCCGTGTATATTCCAGCAACTTTGTTAATGTTCTGCAACTTGTACAAGTACATTGCTATAAACTACTATAAACTAAGTAGTAAAAAAATAGTAAGTATAACCTCCTACGGCCCAAATTTTTAGAGGGTGCTTCCGAGGAAGACCCAATGTCCTAATATTAGAACTAATTAATAAAGTCCTGAACGCCCAGACCAAACATTGTTCATATCTGGTTAACCCTAACGAATACAAGTTTTATATTTTGAGGGTGTTATAATAATGGTTTAGGCTTGCCAGGAAATTAAAAAAAACACTATAATCTTTTGTTCTATATTTAGCACATTGGGCTTTTACTTATAATACAAACCACTTAAATAATTCTTAAAATCTAATAGAAAACAAGAGTTTTAACAACTTAATCATCACTTTAATTATACCAGATACAATAAAATTGCATGCTTCACAGCAGGAACTAAAATTTTCCAAAGAAAAAAAATCTTTAGGTCAAATAAAAAAAAATACTTTTTTGAAATTTTTTTTGTTTAAATTATGAACCTTCTTTTTTTTCAAAAGTACAGAAAAAAGAACAGTCACTATAAAAATAGAAATTAAATATAAAGCTTCATCATTTTTGTCTTCAAAATCAGACTGCTGGAGTAAGTCCAACACGTGACAATCTTTTCGAGTTGAAAAAAAAAACACTGTAAGCCCGACGGCCTAAAACTAGGACAAAGTAAGCTAATTTCTACATAAATATCTATCATTTTCTTTGTCACACGTACACATAAATACATTAGTTAGAGTAAGGAGGATAGTAAATAAACATGAGAAACAATTTATGGTATGACCGCCCAGTGTACTAGTACTAGTACGAATACATTTTCATACAAAAATCATGGTAAAATATACAAAACTAAATTAAAATAACTGTATATACGAATGATTTATTTCTTTATCTCGAAAATAAAACCAATATTTGCGAGTAAAATGTAAAGATAACAACGATAATAATAAGTTAAACTAACCTCTTCTCGTTGCATGCGTCATTGGTTCGACGTCTTGTGACAGAAAACCGAAAATATCTCTTTCCGCTCACTTGAATCAATGCTGCCACAATGCCAAATATATATACAGACTAACCAGTAACATCAAAATGACATGGCGGGTAATTCAAATCGACCTGGACGGTGTAAATATTTTGTCCTAGTACTATCACGCTGGGTCTTGGCATCATGTATCTATTTTGATACTTGGGCTTTCACTGCAAACTGATTTTGTCCTAGTATTAGTACTTCTTGACCCCAGGAGGATAAAGTATCAAAATAGGTCATCCGAATTTTAATCGTGATTGTGGTTGGTCACTATAGGCTGTATAGTCCCTTATGAAACCTTATTCAGAAGGACCATCTTAACACGTGTTTCACGGTTGGGATTACGACACTGTAATCCTGTATTCGAGGTCGGTGAATAAGTGAGATAAAAATATCTGAGCCTCACGTTAGTTACAATTATAATATTGGTCGTGTGATCAGGCCCACTACCGTCAAACTAGCCAACTTTGCCTTCAGGGGAAACATTGCCCAGTACTAGATTTTTTAGTAAATTGGTTAATGTAGAAAAATACAACACTGCAATGGCAACCCCACTATTTTTAGTATAAAATAAGGTACTTAAGTAGCAACAATGAGTAAAATCTAGGTATGGGCAATGTTTCCCTTGAAGGCAAAGTTGGCTAGTTAGACGTACCGCGTAAATCGAAATTCGTAAATTTCCAGGATTTTTCTCTGTTACTCAAACAAAGGCGTTATTAGAGTGAGAGAGACAAATCCCGATTTGCGGATTTCGAAAGTACGCGGAAGGCCCGTTCATATTTTCTGTGAAGGTTTTTCAGCCTCTGTAGCCTAGTTAGTAGTGACCCTGCCTACGAAGCTGGAGATTCCAGGTTGGAATCCCGACGAGGGCATTATTTGTGTATTTATTTATCACAAATATTTGTTCCTTGATCATGGCTGTCTATGTATTTAAGTATCTATATGTATCTATCTATTATATAATATCGACGTCTGGTACGCACATCACAAGCATTAATTGAGCTTTGAGCTTACCGTGGGACTAGGTCGGTTTGTGTAAGATGTCTCTAGATATTTATTGAAGTATTTATTTATTTACTACCTATTTATTTTTCCGCAGTTGTATTGTCACCATGACGATGCTGCCCATCATCAATTAATGGTCTAGACGATAGGCGGAAAGTTATACGATAATGTTTAATTAACGTGTAGGTGTTCAATCGATAAGAGATAACAGATCTGCCGATACTGACAGGAATGTAACATTAGTTAGGCAAATATACGGACTGCACTGAATGGCTTATGCATATGTACAAATACCCCCCAGATAAAAAACCGGGCAAGTCCGAGTCGGACTCGCGCACTAAGGGTGTCATACCATTATAAATTAAACATCAATAAAATCACTTTTAATATCCATTTTCTTTTACTTTTTTATTAGTATATGGTGTTATAGCGGTAACAGAAATACAGCGTCTATGAAAATTTCAACTGCGCCAAAATTTGAATAAATTTAAGACATTTGTTAGTACATCGCTTAAAGATAAATGTTATTATAATTTTAATGAATTTTTAAATGATTATTTTTATTCCAAATGTTAAAATATTGTAGGTAAATTTGATTTATTATTCCTTACATAATATTATTGTTATTTTTTTTAGTGACATATCCTTCTGTTTCTAGATTAAATTGTCATTGTATAATATAACAGATAATATTTTGTAAATAACAGTATGAATTGTATGCTAGTCGCGTAGCATGTTAATAGTATGTACGCCTGGGCGTTTAGCACATGATTAGTGTGACAGTATGTCGCCGCGAGATAGACTATCCATCCCTCTTTTATTCATATAGTTAGTAAAAGATGGAAAATCTATCTCGCGGCGACATACTGACCTACCAATCATGTGCAAAGCATACTGAAAAGGTTTAAATTGATGATTCTTTTAAAATACAGCAACTGTAACTGCAAATGTAACCCAATCTCCAATGCACGAATAAATTTCATTTCATTTCAATTTCATTTCACTGTTTAAACTATCACGGTTCACAAGATACATCTTGGTGACAGACGAATAGACAGAAAGAGGAGCTTTAGTAATAGGGTCCAGTTTTGCCCTTCGATACGGAACCCTAAATATGAAAACAAATTCAAAAATAAAAGCCATCTGCATTTACCGGCGAAAAGTGCTCGACATGCTTCGCTCCGTATATGAAGAGCTTTATCAAGAGCTAATCGCCATGGTGCGAAGTCTTCGTAACCCGCGTGAATTATAATTTAAGTACATATTTCTAGAGCTTTATTTGTACTGGTATTATGAAACGAGACGGTACTCCGTTGTAATGTTAAACTATAACGGGGCGTCTAGACGGTGACCTCGTGTTTATGAGGTACGCGGCATGCATAAGAGCATGTTCTGCTTTTACATTATTAAAGTATTTAATATAGCAGGAGTGTACTCAGCGATTAGGAAAACTAAAACTATACAAAATTGTATAAATTCCTATACATTACATCATCAACCTATCTCAGTCTATTGCTGGGTCCATGTCTCTCCTATTAACTATGCGTATAGAGGCATTCGTCTTTGATCAGTGTGTGTTGCCAGTGAGGACATACGAGACTGAAACGTGGTCGCTTACAATGGGCCTCATAAGAAGGCTCAAAGTCACCCAAAGGGCAATGGAGAGGGCTATGCTAGCTCTCTGCGAGATCGGATTAAAAATGAGACCATCCGCAGTAGAATCAAAGCAACCGAAGTAGCTCTCCGAATCGCTAAACTGAAGTGGCAGTGGGCGGGGCACATTGCGCGTAGAACCGATGGCTCTTGGGGCGGGAAGGTTCTCGAGTGGTGGCCACGTACCGGAAGGCGCAGCGTGGGTAGGCCCCCCACAATGTGGACTGATAACCTGGTGAAGGTCGCAGGAGTCCGCTGGATGCGGTTGGCACAGGACCGGTCATTGTGGCAATTTTTGGGGGAGGCCTATGTTCAGCAGTGGACGTCTTTGGGCTGACATGATGATGCTGATAGACGCATTAGGAGCTAAATGCCCATAATTGCCACGCTGGGCAAGCGAATTGGCGATCGTAGTATTGCGTTCACTATGATGACGCCGCTGCCATGGTCAGTGATACTTCAATCCCTTGTGTTATGTTATGTTAAGGATGGACGCTCGACCGGACTCGAGCGGGCTGTCGAGCATCCAATGTGCTCATTCACCCCATTTCCCTTAGCTGGAGCTGCAGGTTAATGTTCCGGTAGCGTTCCCACAATACTTCCTTTTAGCCTTCCCACAATTTTCTTGCAGAACCGCAGGACGTCTCTCGACCTCCCTGAGTTCTTTCTCCTCCAGTCTATCCCTGCCAAACACGTCATATCTCGCTGCCGCGCACATGACGCTTTCAGCAAGGACATGCTGGCTAGTTTCGTCTCTTCCGCAATGCGGACAGGCTGCTTCGTTGCTTATTCCCATCACCTGATATCTGTTGAGGGTGTTGTGTCCCGTAATAATTCCGGTCAACATCCTCAAGTTGGTTTTTTCCAGCTTCACAAGGTATCTGATTCTCTTTCGGTTTCTGCCACTTAGCATTATTTTAGATTATCTGCAAGATTATCCTCTTCCTTCCTTCACTCTTTTTCACTTCAATTCTTTAGTCGACTCTTACGACTCCCGCAGGAGGAGTTGGGGTAGTGACAAATGTATTTTTACTGCCACCACGACACGGCCTAATGTACTATTTCACTATCTTATTCAAAATTGGTTTTCATATCGGAAAACGGAGCCTGCGAATGAAGCTTTAACCGCCATTTTACCCCGATAGTCATAAGCTATCGATAAAATTTCGTTCATCGGTATTTATGATTGTCTTCCTAAAGGCGGTAAAGCGATGAAAAAACAGAAGCTTTCATAATGATAACAATAGGCAGCCTTGCACTTGTAATTGTATGTAGGTACCTACTTATGTAAGTTGTAAAGACGGAGCTATATTAAGGAATGAGTGGTATCACGGGTGTTTTTAGGGTTCCGTAGACAAAATGACAAAAACGGAACCCTTATAGTTTCGCCATGTCCGTCTGTCCGTCTGTCCGTCCGTCCGTCTGTCCGCAGCATAGCTCCTTGGCCCTTAGTACTAGAAATTTGCAATTTGGTTTTAATCATGCCAACAAAGTGGTACAATAAAAAGTAGAAAAAAAAATTTTTTTCGGATACGTCCGTCGTCCCCAACTGGTGAAGTGGGGATGATTTTTTTTATTTGCTTAATCCTATAGTGTGGGGTATCATTGAATAGGTCTTTTAAAAAGAAAAATAAATAATATTTTTCTAAAGTCTGTATTTACGGAGATAACCGCTCCAGAACAAAAAAAAATTGTGTCTTCCCCCCTCTAACTTTTGATCCATAAGTCAAAAAAACATGAAAAAAATCATGAATGGCCTTGCAGAATATTTTAAAAAACAACTATGCCCAGCCGTTTTTCTATAACTACCGAACCCTACACTGGCCGGACATGCTCTTGGCCGGTTTATTTTTACCTAACTATAGGCTACAGTTACCGCTTACCATCGGACGGGACATGTTTGTTTGCCACCAACATAAAACAACGGATTTCCAGAGATCTAATTATTCAGCAGTAAACAGCCACTTTTTAATGAATCAGCAGTAAATTACAACAGTGTCATCATAGTGAACACACTACTGCGATCGCCAACCCGCTTACCCAGCGTCGTGATTATGGGCATTTACCTCCTAATGCGTACATAATGGGTTGCCGTGTGGTGACGGCAGTAAGAATACATTTGTCACCACCCCAACTCCTCCTGCGGGTGTCGTAAAAATCGACTAAGGGATTGAAGTGTCGCTGACCATTCTACAAGATTGATGATGGGCAGCAGCGTCATCATAGTGGACACATTACTGCGATCGTCAATTCGCTTGCCCTGCGTGGCGATTATGGGCATTTACCTTCTAATGCGTTTATACGCATAGTTAATAGGAGAGGCCTACGTCCAGCAGTGGACTAACATAGGCTGATGATGATGATGATGATGATGCGTACATACGCATAGGCGAGGTAAGGCCGTTGTCCAGCAGTGGATTTATATAAGCCGATGATGTGATTTGTGATGTATTGTATAAAACTTTTCCCTTTATAAAACGACGTTTAATTCCGCTGCTTTAAGCTTCACTAACAAGCTCTAAAAATACTTTTCCGATATCCAGGATCTAGGTTAAGCTGTGCAGGCTTCCGTGCCAGTCTAGGCTAGAAAGCTGAATAGCCCTATTTTAATATACAGAGTGGGAACGAATCAACATTAAATATTTTAACCATGAGTTAAAAATATTTCATGAAAGAAATTAAAAATATTGCGAATACACCTGGTTTAATGATGGTATACGTATACTCGTAAGGCTTGTTCACGAAATAAAGTAGCCATTGCTGTTTAATTCTTTTTTTTTTGTATGACACCATACCTTTGTATGGGTGTTATTACAAAGAAGGGCTCTTTGCCTATCTTCTCGGACGCTGTGGTTGATATTTATATCAATTTCTCCATAATTATGGACTTTTATTTCAACTTCTGCATTTAAGTAGTGTTTCTTCTTATGTTACCATTTTGGGTCATTTAGTGTTTCCCTATGGGTCTTAACTAAACTACAATACCGATACTATAATAAACTGTGAATCTCGTGTCTATAATTTGTATTAACTATTTCAAGTCTAACATTGTTGAAATCGTCTCTTAAGTTTGCACTTTTTTGGGCCTGAACTTTTGCATTTAAGCATTATTTGAATTTATTTAGATTTTGACAATTTTTCAGCGAATTCTATTGATAATTAAATTCTTAAACATAAAACAGAAGAATCAATGTACAGTCCCATGGCTGTTAGAACTACATGGGACTATTGTGTAACAGTAGAGACTGATTTTACGATGGCTACTTTATTTCGTGAACAAGCTTTATATATGTATACATAGGAAAAGATAGGTATAGGTAAGAGTGATTTTCCTGAATTAATAAAACAATCGAAAAAATTATTAAAATGATCGTTACATCGATTTGTGCAGACGAAACTTTAGATTGTTTAAAAAATGCCAAAAATTATTGGAAAAAGGGGCTTTTTAATCATGACATGCTATTTTTATGTGTACCTGGCTATAAAATTACATATTGGATTCTAAGAAAAATACAGGGGAAATCTAATACAATTGGATATTACATTGTATTCCACTTATCCCGTAAATATTTTAAAAATCTGTTTGAAAAACTTGTTTACAGTATTTTCTAAAAAAATTATACCCGACCGAGAGTGTATACACCGTGAAATTTTAGTGGTTTTTTTTCCTGCGGCAGGGCGATTTTGTTGCTCATAATGAACAACTTTTACTATGGGGCCAACCGTCGGAAATCGAAAAAAAATCAGCTGTTCCATACTAATGGTCGACTTATCATTCCCAGAAATGTCATAAATCACTAAAATTTCACGGTGTATAGGCGTTACAAATTACAATGTGCAAAACACGCCAATTTAGTAACGTATCCAGTTTGATTATTTGCTCCTATTACAGGTCACACCCGGTATAGAAAATCCCAATATTCTGAAGCGAGGTCACAGCTTTCGCAACAAAAATCGTTATATCTTACGACTCTTACGTCATCGCAATAAGATTCAAAATCGTGTAGATATTATTGCGGCTCGCGATCGATAAGGGAATTAGTCGTGTTATAGTTATAGATAAGATACTTTGTGCAAACAACTCGTAAATAAAGCGGGGAAAGTGAGAAATATGACAGCGATAATTAATCAGTCAGCCTCCGTCCGTTGGTGACTCTGCCTACGAAGCTGGAGGTTCCAGGTTCGACTCCCGGGCTTTATTTGAAGGGTCCCCGGAAAGAAGATGTCTAGTCAATTCAAATTTCAGAAGGAAAAACAACCTTACTTTTAACAGAATGAGGTGCAATTTTGTCCTGAAATTTATTAGGACTAAACTTGTTCTTTCCGTGGACCCTTCATTTGTGCATTTATTTACCACAAATATTTGTTCCCTGGTCATGGCTGTGTATGTATTTAAATATGTATATGTATCTATCTATTATATATCGTCGCTTGGTACCCACATCACAAGCCTTAATTGAGCTTACCGTGGCACAGACAGGTATTTGGCCCTAAAAGTCGCTTAAAAATATTTTTACAGTATATAAGTTATAATTTTATTAGACTTAAAGGTGGATTAGGGTATTTCAGTGTAAAAAAAATGGCCAAGAGCATGTCGGGCCATGCTCAGTATAGGGTTCCGTATTTATTCAAAAACGGCTGGGCTGATTTTGTTCAAAATAGTTTTATTTTAAAATATTATTATAAACCCACTATTCACTATTATTTTCATATTTTTTGGATCCACGGATTAAAAGTTACAGAGTTAGAGATCTCCGAAAAAGCCCATGTACAAAAAATTGTTTAAAATTTGGGGGTATATTGGGGTGCCTCTTTTTTAATTTTTAACTATCTTGAGGGTCTATTCTACAAAATACTATTCGACTTTAAGCTCAGAAATGATCAGAAATATTTTAAAACCTTGATTACATGTGATGATGTTTGTATTTTTTTTGCATTTGTAGAGCTTAAATATTAAAGGCAAATAAAACTAGTAAATAATTAGAATCAACGTAAGACTTAAATTTTATAATAAAGCGCATACCTGGTTGTACACAGTCCATGATGCTGCACATAATCCACTTTATCATCATAAAATGAGTATTTCAAGACGGTAAAGTTTTGAGCGTATCGAACAATCATAATAACGCGATTGGGTAACAGTAACTTCCGACTGACTTCATGCATGTAGTTACAGGTTCAAGCGCACCATATTGATTCAGTTATTTGGAGGGGTTATCTGACTTTTCAAAAATACTACTAAAAAGAGGTTAGTGCTAATATAAAAAAAATGCATTT
>JALPQI010002388.1:0-95128 GCA_025490895.1 Thaumatotibia leucotreta
CAAGGTTTGTCATTATGTTTTGGTCCCATGGATCACAAGTTACGGGGGTTATTTTTTTGTTCTGGAGCGGTTATCTCCGGAAACATTGACATTATTTATTAAAATAAGGGGAGGTATCCGAAAAAGATATGTTGTCCATTTTATCCTACCACTTTGTCGGCGATACCGGTCTGTAGCCTTATTGGTACCGCGTCTAATCGTTTGACGGCGTCACGATCTAACACTTCTAAAGGTGCGTTCAGACCAAAAGAGCATTCGCTATTCTAACCCCCCACTCTACGAAATTCTACACAAAACGTCATTGGTTGATTTCGTGAGCGGGGGATAGAACAGCGAATGCTCTTTTGGTCTAAACGCACCTTAACAAGTATGCAAGTGTAGAACTGACGCGTAGCATGATAAATGGATAAAACAGGACCATCATAAATCACCTGTACTGACTATGCTGCGGACAGATAGACGGACAAACGGACAGCCGGACATGGCGATACTATAAGGGTTCCTAGTTAACTACGGAACTCTAAAAACTAAGATAGAAATAAAGCTGAGCTTTTTTAAAAAATATCCCGATAATCTGAATCTTCCAGATCTGGAGTTGCTCAGTTGAACCAGAGAATCATGAGCTCATCCGATGTAAATAATAAAAAACATATCTCAAAAAATATTTACGTTTCTTTACATTTTAGATAGAACAGGTACTACAAATCTATTGAATTTTCATTTTTTTTTTAGTTTTTTTTATTTAGAATCGAATTAGCTCTGAAAAAGCTGCCTAGACTCATATTTTATCGACTAACGGCAATTAATCGAGTAAACGTACTTTCAATTTCAGGCACAATGGTGAGAAAATGTCTTGATTATTTACTTCTGAGCTAGGGTTGTAACTAGGCTACAGTCCTACACATAACACTCATATCATCCAATGGCTTTAAAATTGATATTTCACCACGCTTACATTTTGGAAATCACAAGATTCCATGCGGACGAGATTCCTGGCCCCTTATTTTGATTGGAATGCCGAAGTTTCTTAATTAAACAAATATCTTGGGACATCTTACACAAATCGACCTAGTCCGACGGTAAGCACAATTAAGGCTTGTGTTGGGGGTACCAAGCGACGATATATATATATATAGATATCGTCGCTTGGTATATATATATATACTTAAATACCTACACAGCCATGACCAAGGAACAAATATTTATGATAAATAAATACACAAATAATGCCCTCGCCGGGATTCGAACCCGGAACCTCCGGCTTCGTAGGCAGGGTCACTACCAACTGGGCTACGGAGGCTGACTAATTTCAATAGCTTTACGTACTTTTCGGCTATGAGGAATGAGTTCGGTCGAAAGAACTTTCGGGTCGTGGAGCTCAATGCAGTGGTTTGGTTCGACTTCCAACAAAATGCTCGGCTACCCCTTTCCGACCGGTTTGATATAATCCTGCAAATTACTTTGCAAAAATCCTGTCACCAAGTAAATTGTATTTTCGAGCTCAAACCTATACCGATCGAATATGCAGACACTAGCCGACACGTAAAAGTAGCAAATACCTTAGGGCGGCCGTATCAGTCAGTCGCAAGACAGCGTTGAAGATGGCGATGTATTTTGGTGGGAGTAGTAGCACATGTAAGTTCATAATTTCGTATATTTGCGGTGACAAACATTCTATTTATTGAGTGATACTTACTCTTAAAGAGTTAAACGTTTTTATTTAGCACAAATTAGAATAAAATTAAGTGATTTCGTGTAAACAATATGCCCGTAAATAATAAGTGCACAAAATTGTAGGTTCGGCCGGAGCTTGTCATAAATATTTGCACGGATATGCATAATCGGTCTTAGCGCATAAAATGAAACCAAGAAAGATAGTCATATGTTTTGAAGAATTGGTTACATATTTCGTCTAATTCGTTAGGTATATATTTCATAGTATTTTAATTAGCGTATCCAAGGAACTGGGTTAATAATATCTTGTATTTTCATCTTGGTTAGGCACTCCATAGTTGTCCATACCTAATATCTCTCGAATGGCTTTGGCCTTGCTATTATGAATGTTGCTCTTTTGAACTCTTCTTAAGTTTTGCTTATTCGTGGATGAATGAAGAAAACACATTGTTGAAGGACGTCCAATCTTGATAGTTTCCGGTAAACTTTGCTATGTCTATCTTCGGAAGCTTCACATTATCACTAAAGCTAGGTGTGAGATTACTGCTAATTCTGCTTGTGCAGGACGTAGTACTTTCTAGCATAAGCTTTTTAAGTATTTAACCACAAATATTTTCTTGTTTGGCTATTAAAACCCGTTAATTCCGTTCACATCTTTAAATCTATTGTTGAATTACTGTGGAAAACTCAATGTGTAGCAAATATCGTTTTTTTCTTGTGTGAATATGTATAATGTAATGTAATTTACAGATTCTTCGTTTTTCCCAGTCAGTAAAAGTATATATTGCAAATAGTACTGGTTATTACACGTCGACTCCAAAAAATCGTCGCTTTAATCCATTCATCATATTATTATTAGCATTGATAATACATTTTTATCTTCTCGAAATCATGAAGTGAACATTTTGATTATTATTTTCTAATTTACCGCCTAAAAGTAGGTTTCACATTTAAAACTCATTTATTTACGTTTGACATCCATCGTCGGGTCACCAATTTACATAGGTGCCAAATTCAACTCAATCTGCCCAGTAGTAGTGTCGGAGTAAATCGGTTGTAACAGACGGACAGATGGACACGCCAGTGATCCTATGAGTGCTCCGTTTTTTTTCTTCTTGTGGTACGGAACCCTTAAAATATAAGATCGCTTATAATAGGAAGTTTTTTTCATTAAATAATGTGTTTTATTAATGTTTTTATGCATGTCCATACTAATTTGCAAGATCTTGCATTTACGTATAGATCCTGAACGTCACTTTCGTGCATGCGATTTTTTTAATGATAAAAGGCAATTCGATTTTTTTAATTATTTTTTACAAGTATACGAAGATAATTTAAAACGATCTACACACATTTTTCATAAGATTTTAGAAAATGTTTGTCTCGGTCGTAAAGGGCTACAGTAGACTTATTCGTTACTTGACGTTTTCTAACAACCGTGATAATTATATTCCTTGACCCTTACGCTATGGTGTGTTTGGTTTCCCCAATATGGGAAATACCATAACTGCAATCAATCTCATAAACGCCCGGTGTTTGATAAGGTAAAACATCTATAGGTGACCTTAGATGCCCTGATGCTGTAAACAGGCATGTAAACAGTAAGTATGAAATACTTATTTAAAAGTGTACCAATTTTTTCAGTTATACCCTTGACATAGGGCATAAATGCTGGTCGCCTCGCAACATCTGGCTGTTTCTTCCTCGGTATACGTTTGGAGACTTTAAAAAGTACCCCTTTTTGTAAACTAGATAAAATTTTGTGTTTTGCTAACGTTTTCGACTTAATATCGCCTCACCTAATTATGCTACGAAAAACATGCAATAATGACCTTATAGCGCACTTAATATTCTTTAATTTAAGGGTAAAATTAGGTCAGTGAACTTTGTAGTTGAAAGTATAAACCCGAAATTCCAAAGGCAGGAGGCCCGCTATCTAAGTTTTTCATACAAATCGCAAGTCGAGTTGTAAAGCTGCTATTTTGGTATATTATAAAGGCCTTATAGATATATACGACAATGCATATTAAAAGATAAACAAAAAAATAATTTGGGCATAGGACGTAAAAAATGGAAAAAAAATCGCACTTTTTTTTGTTTTTGACGTTTAACTGAAAATCTATTATCTTTTTGATACTGATTGCTATAAAACTAAGAAAGAACATTAAATTTGAAAGGATTTGAGCTACGTTGCATCACCGTAAGTTATATATATTTTGAGATACGACATTTCATAAAGTGCCCTTTTATCAAAACATAAACAAATTTTAGGTTACGTTAAAGCTATTCACTAAATATTGGCAAAACGTTCGCGTTAGGAAAAAAAAGTAATTGTGGATAATAACTAAACTAAATTTGGAACAAATTGAGCCGATAACAATTACTGTAAGTTTTATAGTTGGGGGTATACCCGACGAGGCTTCAAAACATGCATTTATTTTCTTAACTTAATGAAGGGCTTATTTTGAAATGTCGTATCTCTAAATCTATATAATTTAGGGTAATGCAAGGTAGCTCAAATCCTTTCAAATTTAATATTCTTTCATAATTTAATAGCAATTAGTATCAAAAAGTTATAGTTTTTTAGTTAAACGTCAAAAACTAAAAAAAGTCCGATTTTTTTTCAGTTTTTTACGTCCTATGCCCAAATTATTTTTTTGTTTACGACTATTTTGGAGCGAATATTTGGTAAAATTACATCGTATATAAAGACAATTATTCGAGCAAAAGGAAAACCATTTTCTCGTCAAAGGCAGTTCAGCCTTCCTTTCACGGCTATACTCTTTAACTATATCTAAAATAGGCCATTGTGGCATAGTACCGAGGATGCTTCAAACAGACGCGATTTGGGCAAACAATTTGCGTGAGCTGATGGGGCCAATACGATTTTGCACCATTTGGCACAGAAATTTTAGGTTCATGGGGCCCCGGTCCACATAGATAAATATAGGACTCATACTTAAAGATTCGTTTTGAACACAAATAATATCAACCCTTCGACTTAAGATCACCGCCATCTGTCCCGTGCCATCTGAACGACTAGCCGCAACGCAAGGTATTTGATCCAAGATACCTACAATGCGCCTGAGTCTAAGGACAGCGGAATCGGTGCATTTCGCTGTCGAGAGCCTAATGCTACACTTAAAAAAGTTAGATGGCGTTGAGATCAAGAATAATACCTATTATTACTTATTTAGATAAAGGTAAAGTAATCAATAATGACATATAGGCCATTATTCGACGGTGGAAAGGAGAAACCCTTTAAGCGACATTTTGGTCAAAAATGAGTTTTATATATCGACGGAACCGGCTTTTTTTTCTGCGTCGTTTAAGCCAAGTAATACTGAGATCTGATGACTTCAATGTTGCTTAAGGTATAATGAAATAATGGTCAAATTTAAAGACAGGGATGTTAAGCGACGCAATTATTGACTAAAATTTAGACAGTGTCACTTAAGCATACACATATTTATATACATAGTCACTTAAGTTTTTTTTTCAAGTGCTTCTGTTGTCGGTTAATTGCATGTCATACAAATTACCTTGCCCTGTAAGCGACACTTTTCTGACTAAAATAATTTTATTTATAAACCGTAGGGTCGCTTAAAGGCTCGTTTCAGAGAATTCTTAGGTCAATATCAATTAAGCGGCATTTATTTCAGAAGGTTCCAAGTTTATTGAAATAACGTTATTACTATCTCATAGATATGAGAATTTGACAAAGTACGTTCAAAGAACACAAGTCTCTAAAGCGGCCACAGAAAGTGATACGATTTTTTTTCCTAAAAATAAAACTTTAAAACGCTCTCCTGGACAATTACCAAAATGTCGCTTAACAGGTTTCTCCTTTCCACTGTCGACGACGGTGGAAAAGAGAAACCCTTTAAGCGACATTTTGGTCAAAAATGAGTTTTATATATCGACGGAACCGGCTTTTTTTTCTGCGTCGTTTAAGCCAAGTAATACTGAGATCTGACGACTTCAATGTTGCTTAAGGTATAATGAAATAATGGTCAAATTTAAAGACAGGGATGTTAAGCGACGCAATTATTGACTAAAATTTAGACCGTGTCACTTAAGCATACACATATTTATATACATAGTCGCTTAAGTTTTTTTTTTCAAGTGCTACTGTTGTCGGTTAATTGTATGTCATACAAATTACCTTGCCCTGTAAGCGACACTTTTCTGACTAAAATAATTTTATTTATAAACCGTAGGGTCGCTTAAAGCCTCGTTTCGGAGAATTCTTAGGTCAATATCAATTAAGCGACATTTATTTCAGAAGGTTCCAAGTTTATTGAAATAACGTTATTACTATCTCATAGATATGACAATTTGACAAAGTACGTTCAAAGAACACAAGTCTCTAAAGCGGCCACAAAAAGAGATACGATTTTTTTTCCGAAAAATAAAACTTTAAAACGCTCTCCTGGACAATTACCAAAATGTCGCTTAACAGGTTTCTCCTTTCCACCGTCGATAATGTTTTTGTATTCTGGCCATTTCTTCCGCAACTCAACATCAAACGTGCCTATTTTGCGTGTTCCCAACGCTGGCCCAATTATATATGTATATAAAGGTTGATCAATCTAAATGTGTCAAGGAAGGAAAGTTCAATACTTCAGTGCCGACGCCGGCCCTTTGGGTTTAAATGGGGAAGTTACAAACATTGAAAAATAAAATTTCATTGTTTAAAAAACAATGTATTTTATTAGTTTTAGATAACTATCAAATTTCTTAGTAACATTTACTATTTAAGAACTACACAACCGATATCCAGAAGAAAAAAACCGGCCAAGTGCGAGTCGGACTCGCGCGCGAAGGGTTCCTTACCATTATCAATTTATTATTTACAACATACAGTTAAATCAACCTACCTCAAAAACTATAAGTAGAAGATACATACTTTAATGAAACCAAAAATCGTTGATAGAGTTTATTAATATGCATAACATACCTATATATTTTTTTTAATTTTATATCGCGTAGTTTAAAAAATAGAGGGGGGAGACACATTTTTCAGATTTTGAGAGCTGATAATATCTCGAAAACGATTTGCTTAAATAAAAATGAGATTTATAAACCTACATATCATTTTCAAAGACCTTTCTATGAATACCCCACACGCTTATATACTACTAAATTTTTTTGTTCTTTCCCTCAGTTATATGTATGGAGGGCCCCCACCCCAATGGTTTTTTTTACAATTTAGTATCATAATCCTGTAGCGGTTCATACAACACATATCCTTACCAAATTTCGTTACTGTAGCATTTATAGTTTCCGAGTATATCGGCTGTGACGTGACAGACGGACAGATGGACAGACGGACATGACGAATCTATAAGGGTTCCGTTTTTGCCATTTCCCACCACCACCACGCCTTCCACCGTTTTCATTTTGTAAGTGTATGAATGCAGTTTTTCTTTTTACTAAAATCGATCTCATGGTTCCTAAGACAAGATTTCGCTATCTGTTATGATTTCCAAAACCTTCATACGGACCCATTTGGATTGATCACCCTGTATATATTTATACCGGGTGTCCAAAACATAAGTCTATTCCCGCTGCTATATTATATCAATAACAATATTTCCGTGCATTCTCGGAAATGAGAAATTACAAATTCATGCAAACGAATTGGTCGCAGTCTGTGAAAGCTGCTTATAATTTCTATTGAATTCTGCTGAATTCGTTTTGAACACTCCAATATATTCATCATGCTTGATGAATACAATTGGAATGTATGATTAAGAGACGGTACTGAGTACCTGAGTATTTAATTTAACGTATTTACGTTTTGAGTGCATAGTAACACTATAGTTTATCTTATTGGAGCGGGCCTTGTAGTACATGTCGATGCGAGTGCAAAAAAAATTTTTTTCGACGAGGGTGAAAGTTGGAGCCCGAGTGAAACGAGGGCGACATTGACCCGAGTTAAAAATAAGTTTTTACACGTGTATCAAACGACTTTTTTCATAATAAGTGCCTTAAAAAGAAAAATTAAACCCCGCGAAGCGTGCGCAAAGTTTACTTTTCCGCACTAGTTAGGAAACAGTACATTTCGATGCAAGAACAAAAAAATTTTTTTCGACGAGGGTGAAAGTTGGAGCCCGAGTGAAACGAGGGCGACAATCATCCGAGTTAAAAAGAAGTTTTTACACGTGTATTGAACGACTTTTTTCATAAAAAGTGCCTTAAAAAGAGAAATTAACCCACGCAAAGCGTGTGCATAGTTTACTTTTCCGCACTAGTTAGGAAAAATAATTTTTGATGCTAAATATGTCTATATATACCGTCCGTTGAGATATTTTGTGTATTTGCCCTCAGGTAGGCCCTGCTTGTTATATCGATTCAATATAATTATAAATGTTTGAAATCGGAGACTAGGGTCAGTGTTTTAAGCTCCTTTGTTGCCTGTATACAGGGTGTGTGGTCGGAGGTGTCGGAGCTTTTAAGGGCTTAAACTACAATCTATTTCATCCATAAATTACCATGAAATTTTTTTTTGTGCCAATTGTAATTAAATGGCGGCAATTTTAAAATTTCAAACAGACGAATTCGAGTGCATAAGGTATTTCTGGAATTATACGTTTGTTATCGGTAATTCCAGAAATACCTCATGCTCATTTAATTATCGTTGACCAAACACCCTGTATAAGATGTATTTCATTTTGTAAAATTTCAGCTCAAGGTTGGAAGTTATCTACTTGTGGTCTGGCCAATACCTAGTACGATGAAAGTGTTGATGCATATGCCATTTCATATATCCTAAATCCTTGCCATATTACGAAAATTCAATAATACCGCATTGTACATATGGGCCCGTGAATCTACATGACATACAAAGGAAAAATAAAAAATATATATTACGTAGATACTTACGGATGCTTAATTGGTCCGTGACACGTAATTATTCCTATGACTGTCGTATCATCCATTAACGAAATGGAAACAAACCCTTATAATTTTAGGTACATAGTTTCGTGCTCGCGAGCATTAACCCCAAACTTAGCAAGTACCTATAATCCGCAGAGAACATTATTGTAGGTACGACCCACGTTTTCGTGTATCGCAGTATTCTTTGTACAATGAAGAACATGAAGCACGAACTAATAAATACTCTTTAGACGGCGAATCTTTTAAGCAACCTTGCAACTTTCTTTCTTTATGATACCTAAGTAAGTATTAATAAGCAAATAAAAACTGTGCATCATTTCACAATAATAATATTAAGTTACAATATGATAGTAGTACATTTTCTGAAATTACCTAACGATTACGACATTTACGACCATCAGACCCCCACTTGGTGCCAACCCAACGGGACCATCTCGGGGTCACACTCACTCATTTGATTAAAAAACATTTGGAGATATCGAGTAACATTTACATAAAAAAATAATCGAATTGATACCTGGGTGCCCCTTCGGCCTGGGTGCCCCTTCAAATAGTGGAGGCAAACTCTCTAAACTCATCACATAATAAAAAAAACGAATTGAAAACCTCCTCCTTTTGAAATGTTCGAACGAACTGCAGACTGGCTGAGAAGTAAAGTCTTGCTGACTACCTACTGGTACGAGTAGAATGTAAAAGTAATTATACATTTTACCCAATTGATAACATTCATGGACTTTATCTTATTTTCGTAAACCTGTTTAAGTGTTTAGGATAATTAATTTTCTTAAAAATTATGTTTATTCCATATGTAATGCACTAATATAAACAATGTCACTATTAAAAAAAAATGTCTCTGTGTCCTTGAACTTATCGTCATACGTGCATTTTGTGCTAAATAGGTACGTACGTCGGGATGCGGTAGATTGTCATCTCTGTAATTCAAAAGGAGCACGGTTGGTACCGAGGCTCTATTCATCATTTGTCAGAGAATATAAGAACGAGAAGTGTCGCTAGTTTTCAAGCGAAATAATATTATTATAATATAAATGTTTTACTATTGTTAAATAAATCAATGTTGGTAACAGTTAATGTATGGTAAAAGTGTGGAAATTAGGCTTTTTGTACGAGTGTAGTCTGTGTTATCCAACATTCGAGCTTTACGCCATTTTTTTACTTTCAGCCCACCTGATGGAAAGCAGGAACTGAGGCCCATGGACATAGTGACCAAAAAATCACCTATGCGCTGCCTGCCCTGAAGACTTAGATGGATTGCCTCTATCTATGATTTTTATGATCAATTAATGTTACTTAGTCAGCAAGATCTTACTTCTCATGCCTCTCTAGCCTCTCTGCAGTAATGTATAGGTACATATTTATAAATACATATTGTACCTCTTTATGCATTTCTAACAGCCTTAAAAAAGGAAGAGGTTCTCAATTCCATTGTTTTTTTGAATGTATAATTTTAATTATGTTACGGAATATCTCTGAAAATCATACACCGATTTTTAAATTGTTTTTATATGAATAGGTATAACCCCGAAATGGTCCCGTTGGCACCAGATCGGGGTCTGATGATGGGATTTTGGAGAAATCGGTTGAAGTCGGTTTTAATTTTATTTTTTTAGTTTTTTGATTACTTTATTTTACTGCTGTGTTACGGTTTGGGGGTAAGATAGCCGATGTAATTACTGGCATAGATAGAGGCAATCCATCTAAATACTCAGGGTAGGCAGCGCATAGGCGATTTTCTGATCGCTATGTCCATGGGCCTCAGTTCCTGCTTCCTATCAGGTGGGCTGAGAGCTCAGTTGTCTACCGTGACGAAGCTCTCAGAAAAAAAATGATGAAAACTCTCCGGACATACTTGATCTCGTTTATGACGTAAAACGCGAATGTCGGCTAGCGCCAGCCAATAAGGATGTGTCGTCTACCGCTCGTTATACGTCAATTACGTTTGGCTAATAGGCGCTACATGCGCTCCGCGCGTGCTGGGGATTCGTGGGTTAACCGACTTAAAAAAAGGATGAGGTTCTCAATTTGACTCATTTTTTATGTTTGTTATTCGATTACATTACATTATTGAAAAGGTCAAAAAGTATGTAGGTATAAATCATGTATTCTTCAACACACTTTCTCGTAACGTAGGTATTAATGAACCGCTTTTAAACTAATACCTACCGCATTAGGTATCAGAATAATTTTGTCAGATAATTATATTTTTTTTTCTATTACATCCGAATCACTTTAGCAGTGAAATTCAATTAGTTTGTTTGAACAAGTCAACTAAGTATGCCATCTTCCAGAATTTATACTTCATAATTTATAAAATGAACACCAAAACCAAATTTTATTGAAAATTTATTGTCGTTGCAAACTTAATAACCTGGCGCTAATTAAGTGTCCCTAAAAGTGAAAAATATAATTTGCAGTAATTTAAAGGACGGCTGAAATCACTTGGATTTGACAAAGATTACAGTTTAAATTATTATTACCTATATCTAATTATGTTCATCTCGTCAACAAAAACAATTAGTATAATAATGATTTGACTTTTATTTTGAATACTATTTAAAACTTTGAACTACCTATTTGACCCTCGCCATATTGCGGATTTTCTGTGAAATGAATTTTTTCTACTGCCAATCAACGAAAAAAAAACAAAAAAAAATATCGCGATTTAAGCGATTTTATCATAAAAATACCGAAAAAGATACCGAAAGACCCAAGAAAAATCTTTTAAAAAACAATGAAATATTTTAAACCAAAGAAAAGACAAAGGATTGAATAGCATTCCATTGAAAATGTTTTGCTTTGTGGATTGCAAAGGATTGTGACTCCTTCTCATTTCATCAACTATCGGCAATCCAGAGGAAGCGGGTTCGAATCCCGTGACAACCAGAGTCTTTCGCAGTTGATCTTTTCTATGGTAAGCACATCTGTTACGACATTGTGGGATTTTCATCAATTAGTAGTCTCCATCGGTTTCGCTCCGACAGCTCCGCCTACATAAATAATACCTATTTGAACAACGCTTAACAACTTCCAAAATCAATTAGTTAGTATAATATGAAATATCAGAACTGGACAGTAAGTCATTCTGAATGCGTACAGTCAGGGCATTAATATATATATACACTTCTCCATACTGATCCCTTACAAATGTGTCTATATATTAATGCCCTCGACTGTACGTAACGTAGTTCTAATCATGGGTTATTTGCAGAAAAAGTGTACCGTTTAATGTCACGAAAATAAGTATGTAAATTGAGATTTCTCAGTTTAGTTACTCCCATACTAAAGGTATGAAAAATTCTGTAACAAATTTGAGATTTTTTTATCAGTTTCGTAAGTTTCGTTACATTTCGTTTCATACATTTAGTACGGGAGTAACTAAACTGCGTAATCTCAATTTACATACTTATTTTCGTGACATTAGGGACATTTTTTTGTTTCATAACTGAAAAGTACGCACGATGCCGAGTAAAATGATGTATTACATTCCATGATCGCAAAAAAAATAAAAGGTACACTTTTTCTGCAAATGACCCTTATAAATTATAGTTGCCGATTTCTAAGAATGAACATTTGACAGTTTAGAAATCCGCCTTATACAGGGTTACTTTTTCACCAGTACAAAAAATCAACATACGTAATAGTAGTTCAAGTTACAGAATACTAGCATTTTCCGACCGAAGGTAGTACGATACGGCGCGCGTGCATACACCTACGTCAACCGTGAGACTGACCCTGACCTAGTCACCGAGATTGAGGTAACTGCTATGTTGCCAACTCGTGCGCAGGTCGCTCACCCCTTTCCGCCGCCCTCTGCGTCCCGCACCCCGTTGACGTCTTATCATTAGTAAGCCCATTATTTTGCATTTGCATGAAGTATAAATTAATAATAAATGAAAAAAAAATGTCAATTTTATTTGATAAATGTAATCTATTATCGATACCAAATATGTGGGAAAATTTATTGTACCGGTGCACACAGGGGTGTTTGACTCAAAAAGCTGGCCATAATTATTTCTTTACGTTTTTTCGCATTTTATACTTAAATATGACTTTTATATTAAACGAATTTATTTTAGACCGCTTTTACACCTTGGCGGCCTGATTGGGGTAGTCAAATTAATTTTGCATAGGTATTTACACATTAACTATTAACAAAATGTATGGTTTTTCTTACTCAGATGATGCGTCCGATCGTTACTCAACATCTAATGTCAGATCATCATCATCCGATATAGCATTAGTGTCTATATCTGGGGCAAGCATTATATTTCTGGCAGCAGTGCTAAAAGATTTTAATATTTTCGGTGATTTAGGCCTGATGCTATTGAGAAGTGGATCGGAAGTAAGTAACAGCCGATTGAAAACGTCTCAGTAACACGGCTCCCTCGAAAATTTTCTTGAAAAGCTATTCCTGAATTCTCCGAAGTGCTTGTTCCTGGCTTCTGCGGCTTCTTCCGATAAATTTCCTATGGGGAGAAGGGCATGCTTCATAACAATAGATCTATGCATCTGAATTTTGTGAACAGTTAGGGTCAGTGGCTTCCAAGGATATAGGTACTCCACATAGAATGCCGTATCGTCGCAATTATGGCTCAAACTACTTAGGTCTACTCTTTGTCCACTCGAGATGACTTCCAGCTCAATAGCAAATCTCTTTGTCAAATCGTGGTCGATTTCCTTTTGATATTCAAAACTTGAAGAGATCTCGGGATTAGAAAAAAAACGTGTGCTGGTATCCCTGTTTTGGCATATCGACTATAAGTCCTAGTCCGACCTAGTCTTAAATTCCGACTTTAAGCGGGAAAATATACGAAGAAGTTCATCATTTGTTTGATCTTATGGGAATGTAGCAGAATCAGTAAGAATACTCAAAACTTCATCTAGCTTCTTTAAAAATTCTGTCACCTTACATTCTTGACCCATGCAAAAAATGTATTCTTTGATCACAACTCTAACACCAGACGAACCTGTGATGATAAATCATTAAATTTATTTTAGAACCGCAAAACCAACTTTGTTTGGTAAAATTGCTTATTGTATAAAATAAGCACATATGCGAAGTTCGCAGTTAGTAGCAGCCCATTTTATAGTAATATGCAAGAAGACTAAATACGTTATCAAATCAGTAAAAAAATACGCACGGGTCAGGTCCCGCAATATAACTTTTTCCATTTTGAGTTTAAGTAAAACTCGTAAATTCGATGCGCTATTATGGTAGTTACTTAAATATAGAATGTCCGGTAAATTAGACTTAATAATTAAGAAACAATAAACAAATCATAATAACAATACATGGTAAATTATTGCTATGAGCAGACATTTAAAAAAAAACATTGTTATATTCATTTAAACAACGTTTAAAAATTGGTAATTTTATTTCACCCTTGTGCCACACAACACGTACGTTTACCAAAACGCTAAATTGATACCCGATTGACAAATATCGTCAACTTCCAATGAAAAATAAATATGATTCTGTAATATATGGGTTCCTCGACTAATAAGTCTAGCTACCAGTTTAAAGGAATTCCACATTTTGTTATAGTCGACTAATGGCCGGCTTTAAGGCGTAGATACCCTTATGTGCGGTGAAAAAGTAACCCTGTATATTCGTATATGAGTTAAGACTATCGGAAAAATGGCAAGTCTTACCCTCATATTAATAAGGATTAAAGGGTGAATGTCTGAGCGTTTCAACCGCCTAATTTTGGTTATTGGTGGCATTATTTTTACATATACCTATTCGTTACAATGTGCTACTATGTCGTTTGAAGGAGGCACGGCACTGTTTTTGTCTTGGGCGCTTGAATCCCTCACTGCACTCAGGGCTCTGTCTTAATTTCTTCGCTTCGTTCGGGAATTAAATCTGTAAAACTGGGAGAACTTTGTTACGTTCAGGATTCAATGTCGCGCCCGTGACATAAAATACTGCTTTATCGCCTTGATGTATAATCTACTATTTCCTTTCAAAAGCTGAGCCATCACTTGCTACGGTTGGACCAGCGCCTTTGCATATTTTATAATCACTTATTTGATTTGAGATTTTGCTTTATTTCCTTGTAAAATAAGAGTAACTGCTGGTAACCACAGATACCAGAAATAAAATATGATAAAGCAAGTTTCTTAGCTATGCTGCGTACAGATAGACAGACGGACATGATGCAATTATAAGAGTTCCTAGTTTACTACGGAACCCTAAAAACTGAGAATTAGCAATAATTTGATAGTTATTAGAAAAGAATTTCCAACTTGTTAGAAATAATTCCGCAAAATCTTGATCTAATTTTCTTGTCCTAATATGATTTGTATTAATTTTTGTAAAAATCCTAGCTGGAGAAGGTGAATACATTAATCAATAATAAACACATTTAAGAAAATATATATGTGTATATTTTCTTCTTTTTTTCTTCTTTTTCAATCATAGTTCCATTCTAACTAGTATTTTTTTATATTAATAGTTTTGGTGAGTACTATTCTTAGAAAATGTGATTATAACATTTAATTTTATCTCTAACTTATATTATTTATTAATACGTTAGTACACAAAACCGTACAAAACCATTTGGATTGCCTAGGCGATGATGTGGATGTATTCAACGACGGGTTTGTGGAAGCTGTCCATAGCGTTGGGTCTAAGTTTTTAAGGCCCAACGGACAAATAAGAACAAGAAGCTCTCAGACTCCACTCAGAACCTATGGAAAAAACGAGTGAACTGGTTCTACAATCCTCAGTTGATGCGACTTTATACCGGCAGCTCAACAGACAGATCTCTAAGTCCCTCACACGCGATATGCGCCAATTCCGTACCAAGTGTATAGAAGAAGCCATCGTGTGGAATAAGGACTCTAAAGTTATTAGAAGGGATCTGTCTGTTGGGCAAAGCCAGCTCGCCAAATTAAAGACTAAGGATGATAGAATCGTCACATCCAAATTTGGATTGCTGAGTGAGATAGAGGGTTTTTATAAACGGCTGTACACGTCAACTAGTAGACCCGAAGATTATCTAGCAGAAGACCTCAGAGCTAGACTGCCCGACACTATACAGAAGAACTACCGACCCATCTCACTATTGAGCCATGTCTATAAGCTGTTTTCAAGAGTCATTACAAATCGTCTTGCACGCAGGCTTGATGACTTCCAGCCTCCCAAACAAGCCGGTTTCCGAAGAGGCTTTAGTACTGTAGACCACATCCATACGCTTCGTCAGGTTATACAGAAGACCAAAGAATATAACTTACCCCTCTGTTTAGCGTTTGTGGACTACGAGAAAGCCTTCGATTCGATCGAAACCTGGGCAGTACTACAGTCTCTGTCTTAGTACGAGAGCGCCATAATGTGAGTCCAATTCCAATACCAGAGCTCGAAGCCTATTCTGCTGCAGCGGGGAGTTAGGCAAGAAGATGACATCTCTCCTAAGCCACACTGCATCGCTGCACTGGAGGATGTCTTTAAGACTCTGGACTGGAGAAGGCTGGGTATCAACATCATCACCTTCGATTCGCCGACGATATAGTAGTCTTGGCTGAGACCTTGGAGGACTTGAGTACTATGCTCGTTGACCTCAGTAGAGCCTCCGAGCGAGATGGTCTTAGGATGAATATGGATAAGACGAAAATCATGTCAAATTTCCATGTAGCACCAACTCACGTAATAATCGGAGACTACACTCGAAATTGTTGCCGAATATATATACCTAGGACAAACTATCTAGTTCGAGAAAGAGTTCAATCGTCGAATCCGACTCGGTTGGGCAGCATTGGGAAAGCTATGACACATATTTTCGTCCAATATTCCGCAGTGTTTGAAGAGAAAAGTCTTTGATCAGTGTGTGTTGCCAGTAATGCATACGATACTGAAACGTGGTCGCTTACAATGGGCCTTATAAGAAGGCTCAAAGTCACCTAAAGGGCAATGGAGAGGGCTATGCTAGGAGTCTCTCTGCGAGATCGGATTAAAAATGAGACCATCCGCAGCAGAACCAAAGTAACCGAAGTAGCTCTCAGAATCGCTAAACAGAAGTGGCAGTGGGCGAAGCACATTGCGCGTAGAACCGATGGCCGTTAGAGCGGGAAGGTTCTCGAGTGGCGGCCACGTACCGGAAGGCGCAGCGTGGGTAGGCCCCCCACAAGGTGGACTGATGACCTGGTGAAGGTCGCAGGAGTCCGCTGGATGCGGATGGCACAGGACCGTTCATTGTGGCAATCTTTGGGGGAGGCCTATATTCAGCAGTGGACGTCTTTCGGCTGATATGATGATGATGAGTAGTGTAATAATCGTTCACCTTAGGATAAATAAATACACTGTAATAAGACAATTTAAAGACTATTCGAAAGGTGTTTATACCACTTGATAGCTTAAGCTCTTATAATATAAGTTTCTACGAATTAACTTTAGCGTTGCATTTCTGTAAAATAAATGATTACATTTTCCAAGAAAATACTAAATAGATAAACTATTTTCATTGGTACGAAACTTGGAATTCTAAGTCTGCATAATTTTGTTCCTAGGGTTGCATTCCATTCAATATTCTAGCTCAGTTTGGTTTAGAATTGATTTATTACATTAATATTATCTTTGCAGCGATTTTTAGATTCTTGTTTAGAGCTCTGCTATTAAAGTATAAAATGTTAAATAACATGTATTAAACAGAAAACAAAAAGTACCTGCAAGCTATGCTATAACTTCGTCAATATTAAACGAAAGCCGCAAAGAGCTTTTTACGATTAAATGTATTTTTAGGGTTCCGTAGTAAACTAGGAACCCTTATAGTTTCGCCATGTCCGTCTGTCCGTCTGTCCGCAGCATAGCTCCTTGGCCGTTAGTGCTAGAAATTTGCAATTTGGTACAGGTACACCTACATATCAATAATGTAGTATCAATATTAAAAGTGGTAGAACAAAATGAAAAAAAAAAAAATTTTTTAGGGAACCTAATTTAGTAAAGTGGGGATGATTATTTCGGTGTAAACCAATGGTGTTCGATGAATCGACATTATTTTACATCAATCCCTTTTTTCGGTTTCGGAATCGTGACGGACGGTGTCGGAAAGTGACGGTTACAATGAAATCTATTTGTTCAAATATCGAAATCTCTCATTGCAAAAGAATCTTCTCCCGCTGATTTTTGCAATTCCCGGTGCAATGTAACTTGAATATATAATCTGTGGTGCAGTACAGTAAATGACAGATTCTATTACAAATTATTTCTGAATTGTTTTTTAAAGATCACGCTTTCTCATAGGTCAATAATTTGAAAGGAAGCTGAAGTTATTTTTTTATTGTGGCTGAGCGCCATGAACCCGTACCACACAAACAAAAAAAGTTACAAGCAGTCCGAGAAAATGTCTCTGATGTATTTATCGAAAGGCTGTATCTTACTATAAAATCCTTGTTAATATACGACCTATAACCGTAACGTTCAACATTGGTTCGTGACAATAGATACGTTGAGTTGTCAAAGTTTGACAGCTATACACTTACAGGCAACTTTGCATACTGTGTTTAGTCAAAAAATTATCACATTTACGAGCAGTGTCGTGAAAAGTTCCTTTCTTTTTTCATTTTCGCGGAAAAATTACAGTTTATTCACTAGTTTTAAGCAACAAAACCGCCATGTTCGTGCCGCTTAGGTGATTTTTTTTCGGGTTTCCTTCCCTAATAGTAAAGTGGGGATGATTATTTATTTTGCTAGGACGTAATTACACAATAACGTTCCAACCCACAACCCACATGACTTTGACATAAAAATCGATGACTTTTGCAGTTGGCAGAAAGTTTAGATTTTAATGACAAACTCATGTGGGTTGGAACGTTATTGTGTAACTACGTCCTATTATCCTATAGTGTGCGGTATCGTGAAATAGGTCTTAAAATAAGAATCCCAAAAGAAAGTCTTTTTCTTAAATCAATATATTTGGAGATTGCCCCTCCCCCTCGAACTTTTGATCCGTAGGTCCAAAAAATATGAAAATAATTACGGATGGTGGGCTTATAGAATACTTTAAAATAAAACTATTCAGAGCATAATCGGCCCACCGGTTTTTTGAATAACTACGGAACCCTACACTGAGCATGGCCCGACATGCTCTTGGCCGCTTTTTTTTAACTCATCGATTTCACTTGACTTTTAAGACGAATAAATACGGTGAAACCTGTAAATATATTGTAACATTAATGCGGATGTCTGCTAAGGATTTGCGACCACACTAACTGGATACTGGATATGTGAACATTTTAGTAAAAATGACCTACTTAGTCGTTGACCTTATGGTTACCGTCCTTATGGTCGAAATTGGCCTTTTTATTAATGAATAATGTTGAAGTGCCCGTACAGCAAGCGACAACGTGGGACGTTTTCACTAAGCCGCTCACTTATTGTCACACGAATCTAGGACGAGCTTGAACTAACACTGACCTAGGCACGCACAGTTTATTTGAATCGACTAAACAACATTCTGGTTATAACCGCCTCAATAGTTTCAGCCTTGAAGGAATTCTAAACTAACGACTAACATCTAAACCTACTAATATCAAGATTTGATTAGTACGTAACGTGCTCATAAAATGGAGATATGTAGAGAGTATCGAAACGTAACGTAAACGAAAGGCAGCTAACTGTCTTTGTCGCACTAATATGAGAGAGTGACAGAAAGGGAAAACTACGATACGCTACTACTTAAGCGTCAGTGATGGGCAACTTGGCTAAGCACCCTGCTCTGGCTTCAAAAACCAGTCGAGGGTAGATAAAAACATGACGCGATCAAGTAAGGTAGGTTAATGTCAAGTCATCCAAGTGATTTGTTGTGATGATTTATTGGTTAACTAACCAAAATATAAAAATATTTGGTTAGTTAACCAATAAATCATCATCATCATCAGCCTATCGCGGTCCACTGCTGGACATATGCCTCCCCAATCACACGCCACCGTTCTCGATCTTCGGCTGCTCGCATCCAGCTCCTGCCAGTTAGTTAATCAATAAATGCTATCCACCAATGTACATATTGTTTGTTTACATTTATCGAAATACCTATAAAAATAGACTGTATGGAAAATTGGTCTTTAGAACATAGGATATTATGGGAGCATTTTGTAGAGTATACTTAATACTAAGTGTATACTTAAATTATTAATGGCGAGACAGTAATTACAAGTCTAATGTAAACATAAATGATTTTTTGCAAAACTGTGACTGCGACATTTTACCTTAGAGGATTTAGTAATGGAGTCGCCTTCATATTGTTTCCTCTCTGCCAAATACTTTGGCCAGGAATTGGTACATTGTCCATACCTGATTATAAAAACTACTTCATTAATCGATTTTTCGTAGTCTTGTAATCGTTATGTACCCGTAACAAGCTCCGTCAAAATGCCTGTATGTGCTATGTATGGATTCAAAACTCGTTCAAATACATCATGTATACAAAATATGCGGTACCATTTCATATCTTGCCTTTATTTGTTTTTATTACGACATTTTATTACATAAAAATTTTCAAGAAAATCAAGTACCAGGGAATCGATAGCAAAATCGGCTTCAAAAATATCGCACACAATTCGTCTTTTCATTTTTGACTGGTGGAGAAAGTTTGACATTTATTGTATTCTCGTATTTAAGGTTAATAAGGTCTAACCATCTTTAAATTTTGTAGAAAATATCAGACTTAGTGAATTAATGAAGACAGAAGACTCTGCCTTGGTCTAATGTTAAGCTTATTTGTAAGTCAATAAGGTTGAATATTTATTGCGCTTATTTGGAGTATGTATTAGGCGGGAAAATAACATAGTGATGTGAACGTTACTCTTTATGACACAATGTCGAGAGTAGGTATAAAATGTCGAGATACGGACACTTGTGCTTACATACAGGGTGGTCCAAACCTTGACGTCAACAAATTTTTTTTAGATTCCTCACGTCATGAACTATCAGAATATACCCCATGTATGTTAGCCGATTTTTTGTAGTTTTCGAGTTATGAATTTTTGAAAATTTTTTTTTGAGAAATTCTGGAATGAAGAAATTTATTAATAAAAAAAAAGTTTTGGGTTTTTTAACTAGTTTCTTTTTGTAAAAGTATGACTACAAATAAAGCATTTACTGACAAAAAAATTAGCGTCCTCACTTTGATACAAGTAGGATAAAAGAATACTAAATTCAAAATTTTACGCTAAAAACGCATCAAAATAGCATTAATGTACGTAAATAAAAAAATAAAACATACCCCAAGGAATTTTCGTATTCTAAAGACCGCCTTAGACTTTGAGCCTTCGTAAAAGCAAAAAAAAGTGATACTTAATGATGAGGATTTTTCGGAGTAGTCGGTCAAATAAACTTAAAAAAAAGCTTCTAAATTTATTTATTATTTATTATTTTATTTTAGACAGGCAGCTAAAGCTGGTACGTCTAAATCATAGTTCACATAACACGATTTCACTGTTTGGATAGTTTATCAAGTCTATTTTTGAACTGATTAACACTGGTTTCATTTTTAATTAAAAAAAAAGTAAAATTTCGTCTATTTTGTTGTTCTTATCAATAAACAAAGACAGAAAATACCACGAAAACTCAATTTGTGTAGTTATTCAAGTCATTTTTGCTACTTTAAAATTTTAAGCTTTTTTAAGTTACTTGATACTTGACCGACTACTCCGAAAAATCCTCATCATTAAGTATCACTTTTTTTTTGCTTTTACGAAGACTCAATGTCTAAGGCAGTCTTTTGAATACGAAAATTCCTTGGGATATGTTTTATTTTTTTATTTACGTACATAAATGCTATTTTGATCCATTTTTAGCGTAAAATTTTGAATTTAGTATTTTTTTATCCTACTTGTATCAAAGTGAGGACGCTAATTTTTTTGTCAGTAAATACTTCATTTGTAGTAATACTTTTGCAAAAAGAAACTAGTTAAAAAACCCAAAACTTTTTTTTTTATTAATAAATTTCTTCATTCCAGAATTTCTCAAAAAAAATTTTCAAAAATTCATAACTCGAAAACTACAAAAAATCGGCTAACATACATGGGGTATATTCTGATAGCTCATGACGTGAGGAATCTAAAAAAAATTTTTTGACGTCAAGGTTTGGACCACCCTGTATATTAGTGTTCTCACAGTAAGTAAATAAAAACACAGTCTTATCGAATTCAATAGCTTCATTTTTACAAGTGCTACTTAACGCTAGTTGGACCTATATAATAAATTGTATTTAGGTACTTACTAAAATATCACTATGCAATATCAATATCACCGGCTTTATTGCAAAAAGTTGTATGTGTACGCACCTACGCACCTTGTACCTACGCACTTGTATTCAAATTGTATCCTTACGAGTATTCGCAATTAAGCATCAGTGAGTTTTACCCCAGCTAACTAAAACTTTCTTACTACAACAAAATAAATAATACTCGTATGTGATTACATACATTGTTTTCTTTCACAACCGCTAATTAATATTATTTATTAAATATTATAATTGATTTACGGATTTCGAAATGCACGTGATTGACCGAGACTTTCCTTAGTTACAGCCTTCGTAGTCAAAGATCGCGATAAACGAAAACATAATCAATTGAAGTAGGTTAATGGCAAGACATTAAGGCGGTTTTGTATTAAAATTGGTTGATTAATTAATAACTGTTACAAATTGTCTGTTTACTTTTATTTAAATACTCAAAACAACAATCTATAGTACCAAGGTGCACGTCAATCTATGACGTTTAATTCCGCATATAAATTTTACTGTATTAGTGTGATAATTTAACTTAGTGTTGTGGTACTGTTCAAGGGCTGATTTTTCAATCCTCAGTTAAAAGTATCCGTCAGTTATAGTATTTTATGCAACAGTTGTTTAAGAGAGGTCAAAAAAGGCGAGTGGCGTAAGTAACAATTTGAGGCGAAGCCGAAAATTGTTAATAAAGACGCCACGAGTATTTTTTGACTCGGTTAAACAACGTTGCATACATTACTTTTTCTACGACTAAGGATTATCACAAAATAAAACACAGTTTGTTATATGAAAATATTACTTTAATTTTTTACCTATATTTTGAGCAAAACATTTCCCGTCAGCATAACGCACAAAAAAGTTTCAAGTGTTGCAGTTATCTGGGCGAAGAATCATGTACTTTTTGCAGATATGGTAATATTTCCCTGTTATTGTAAAAGTGCGATCAATTCGGTTCTTGGTGTTCATTATATGAACCACTAGCGTTTCCTGGGCATCAATAATATTGTAATTTTTTAAATCGTGTAACTCTTGCCGGCGACAAGCCCCCATTATTCCAAAAATTACAGCCACCTGTAACAAGAAATAGGAATCTAGGTGTTAAAAATCCTTACAATGTAATTAAATACAATATTTGCATACACAGAATACCTAAATAACATAATTAACCGAATATACTAGTGCATTAATAAAACAACAAGTATGTAACTATAGATTTACCTTGTTGAATAGATGATTCCGATCAGGTGCTTGCTCAATGAATGTTTTTATTTCATCTGGTAAAAAAGTCTTCGCTTTTTTCGCCTTAAAACCTTCTGACTTTCTTTTCAATAAAGCCAGCAACTTGGCGTATTTAGATATGTCTGTCTGGTGGTATATGTTGAGAGTTGCCTTGAGTTTTGAATATTCAACCCAAAGTGAAGACGGTTTGAATAATTCTATGAGGCTTTTAAAATATGCCAATAGGACATTTTCTGAGAATGACGAAGTCTGGTGTTCGATTCGCCACGCCATGAATTTCTTGTACGACTGATCGTAAAGATGCCGCGATTTTGTAGGCAACAAATTCTCAGTAACTGATTGTGCCGCCGTCGATATTTCTTCCGGTGTCAGAACCAAGTCCTCATCATAATTCATCTTATCTTATTATTATTAAATTTATTTTCTTCACTTCACAGTCCAAAAAATGATGAAAAAAGAATTTTAAACAAATTTAAAGATTGCCGCACAAACTGAAAATAACAGTGAAAAAACAAATGACGGAATGTAATAGACACGGTAACGTTTTTTTTTTAAACTGTCAGTTACTGCCTGCCGGTGACGATTCTAAAACACTTGCGTTTTTTTCCTTACGTTGGTAGCAATTATTTTAGATACGTTATTATTTCAGACAATATGAATCCAGTTGTTTGTTAAGTAGTCAGGTTTGCGATTTGTTGTGAATTGAGTAGGTATCTCTGCTAGCAGTTGCATTTTAGCGACTTTATAAGCCTAGGGTGTTTTTGAAGAATAGAGTATATAGACTTTTCTGAAATTGTGTAAGTCCAGCTTTTATATTTGTTGGCGGGACTATATAAATGACAGATAAAAGTGCCGGAGTAGAAAAAAATTATTACCATCCTTATCTCAGGTCATCAGTCAAAAAAGGTTGGAGCTAACATTTATTTGACAGATACCGTTAACTGGGGATTGAAAAATCAGTACTAAGTGTGCGTGAGTAGTAACGAGAAGAAGAAATGCATTTGTAGTTAGATCGTTTACATGTGTGCTACCTCGTCCCCCTCGGAAATTGGCAGAATGTTTTCTTAGGAAATTTCTAGCGACACCGACTCCATACTAAATCCTCTAAGCATTTTACTGATTTTTGTGATTTAGAAATTAAAAATAATAATTTTATATTATAATCATGATGGTTTTTAGAACGGAGCTAATTTGTCCAGGTAAGTATTAGTACATTATGCATCAAGGGAGGTTAGTACGGAATTACTAACGAGTGTTAGAAGCCCGACGCCGTAGGCGGAGGCCTTTTAATGACTCGAGTTAGTAATCCGCTTACCGACCGTGATGCATACAATGTTTATCATCACACTTGCCGACAAAAAAAGAAGTTTTAAGACAAAATATAATTTAATGATGTACTGAAATTTATATTACTCCCTAAGGAATTTCAATTTTCTATTACCCCCGCTATGCACGCAAGCAATGGCGCGCTTAGACAACAAGTGTGATGAAAAACATTTTTTGCCTGTTGAAAGGTAAAAAAATGCAAAAAAACGAATAAGGTTACAAGAGTGGATGAGATGGATAAGTATCTCAAATTGAATTTATTTTGAATATCACTTCAAACGTACCACGTTTCACCTTATACGTTGTTGTCTTCGATTTTTATATCAAAACATTAATCTACATGGCTCATACGGATTGACAGTGTAGGTGTGAACAGGCCATTTGATATGGTGGTGTAAAGCCGGCTTAAGACATGTTGACAGATGTCACATCACCCATCCCCGGCCTCTTCACATTACGAACAGCAGACTGAAATCACTACTAACTGTAAGAATATTTCATAATAAGATAAAAGAGAAATAAACAAGTGAAGACCGAACAAATATCTGTTATTTCAACAACTAATACGGACAGACAAAGCATACTTCTACGAATATGTTTTCGTTTTACTTCAGAACCCTAAAATGGTAATGCCAAGAGTATTTTTATTTTAGGGGGTGGGATTAAGATACAAGTAGATGGTGGTGAGTGGTGCCGATCGATCAAACCCAAGGTCGCTGGCATCCGGTGGAAGAATACATGTGTATGCATTCATTAATTATTGTACATATTTAAATATTTCGCCCTACGTTGTACATTGTTAAAATAATGTTTTGACGGGAAGAAAAATGCCCAATATTTATAAATCATGTCGAATTGGATAAGTTGAAAACATGTTAAACTTTTCCGGTTTAGAAATATTACAAATTCCATGAATTATTTTAATGTCCTCACTGTTTCACTTATGAAACGAGACCTAAATGTTAATAAATAAGAAGATGTAATGTTCGGGTTTTTCAATGTTCATAGTTTTGTCACATGTTAGCACTAGTTAGCACATCTTTTCAATAGATTTAACTTTACTATGACAAAGAAGAGTAACCAGACGCTTCATCGACCCGACATGAAAGAAAATATCCCGAGTTTTGCGAGTATAATATTAACAGATTTCTTGATTAAATAAAAGAAAGAGAACATATCTATTTCATTAATGCCTGGACGGCACATTGTACGTAGAACTGATGGCCGTTGGGGCGAAAAGGTGGACTGATGACCTGATGAAGGTCGCAGGAGTCTTCTGGATGCGAGTGGTGCGGTCATTGTGACAATCTTTGAGGGAGCCCTGCGTTCGGCAGTGGCCATCTTTCGGCTGATATGATGATAGTGATGAGTTTGAATAAAACAACTTATTTTTTGCAAGGGACACATAAAAGAGGAATGAGATGTAATAAAATGTTGCCAATAATAAAACCTAAATACTGTGTGCTATGTCCCGAACAGAACCTAGCACTTTGTAGCGTCCTTTGGTGGCCTTCATAAACATGACATGTACGATTGTACAATCGTATGACTGTACAGTAAAGGGCATTAATATATATACACTTCTCCATACTGATCCCTTACAAATGTGTCTATAATATATTAATGCACTCGACTGTACGTACTAACTTCTCATAAAATATTTTTTCTCTTAACATGAAATGAAATATTGTCATTACGTTCCTTAATACAGACTCGGAAGTATCGCTTTTAGGGCGCAATAACTCACTGGGATGGAATGGAATTTCTTTACACTTTTCAGGCCTAGACCTGCAAAAAACTTTTTTTTATTTCGACAATTGTCATTATTTTTTTTATATTTCTTTGCAGGTTTGAGATAAGCACTATACATGCCTCGACGTGAAAACAGATTCCCGGCCTCGTTACCTATCCGATATAGACCATCATCATCATCATCATCATCAGCCGAAAGACGTCCACTGCTGAACATAGGCCTCCCCCAAAGATATATACCAACTTGGACGGAATTCCTCATTTTCCCGGCCTCTGATGTAATGTACTATTACAGCATACCTAGTAACTACAGACCCTAACTGATAAAAGCTAAAGTTTGTTTTAAAAATAAAACCTAATTTATACCTCAAGCTAATATCGTTTTGCTGTGGATGACCAATAAAACCCTGGAATTAAAATCAGTTAGCATACCACTACTTAGTATGCATACCTAAAGAATTAAATTCGAGTCAATATTCAAAGTCAAGGTCATCAGCTGTCTAACTCCCGAGCCAACCGCCGACTGCCGCAGTAATGTCATATTACCTACTAACTCGCCAACGTTCGTCAAGACGGGCGTCGTCAACAGTTTAAAGTTTAACAAATAGCCGTGTCCCTACGATAGTCGCTCTAGGTAATAGTAATGTATAATATTTAAACACACAATCAATTGTTGAATTTAAACTTTCGTGAGACATGATAATTATAAATAAATTTAAACGGTTAAACTCACGTGTATGTGCCGCGTTCGTAATCGAGGACTCAGTGCTTGATAATGGAGACCTAGGCTCTCCGAAATATGTCGCGCGTAGTGACTAATTATACACGTGAGTTTAACCGTTTAATTTTATTTGCTCAGTCAATTGACAGACCAACTTTAGACGTGAGAAGAAACTGTCAATAATAAAAGCTCTTAAAAAAATATTGTAAATACTTTTCACAAATTTAAACATAAATTCATATGTCAAAATATTTTTTGTTTTTCCTGCAATAAACTCTGTAAATGTTTGAAATAAAACCTTGCTGGCACATATAAGTATATTAGGTTTATCCATCGTTTATTTAGGAATCCAATTGCGAAATGCAAACTGCAAAATAAATTCAGTTGACGGTTTTATTTTTGCAAATACAGCTTCAGTTGGTATTATGAATTTGAAATTTTATTTTTCAAGGCATTTATGATTAACACATTTCTTGTGTTGTGTTGATGCTTTTACTGTTAAACAAAATCAATTTAAAAGAAGGAAGAAGTTCCTAATACTTACTTTAAAATAAGTAAGTATTAGGAATAGGAAGGTACTTTAAAATAAATTATAACAATAATTACAATGTCAGTACGAGCAGATTTGTGTAAGTATTCCGAATATTTTAGTATTTTTTACATAGTATTGAAGCAGATACCTACATAATACCTACATCTATTTCATTTAATTGAATAACGTGCATGCTGAATCTTTATTTAATGCTTTTAGTTAAAGGTTGACGACTTCTGTCAAGGCGGGCGGTGGGTGTACTAACACGCAAGGTTTGCAACGGGGTTCAGTTAAAACCTCCATGCTGCCCCAAGCGCGCCGAACAACATAAAAAATATTAAAAAAAACCTAACGATAATCACTTCGCCGGGGTGCTACAAATCATGACATCTTACAAAGTTTATCCTTGACTTATACGTTGTTTGAATAGTTTCCTGTGTCAGTATCGACTTACAAGTTTTTTTTTATTCAACGTATAGTAATGATGATTAAACTGCGAACATTGCAGATTTAAAGTGTGATTTGATATCAGAGTGCCAGTGTAGTGTTCTTTATGGATTGTTCGATTTCGATAATGCTTTTGTACTGGTGAGATTTTCTTTTTCCTTTTTCGAGAGAATTAAGTGGTACCTATATGCATTTACTACTTCAGTATAATCTAACGTTAAGAACTACATTTTCCATTACATTACGCTGAAATGAGGACAACTAGAGGTGAAAAATCGTATGTTGAAAATAAGTAAAGTGATCATAAGACTGACGTTTATTCAATGTTCATCTCCTGTCTGGCTCGGGTCGCAATCGCATACACAAAGAAATATACAAGTTTGTGTTGCCTTATAAAACAGCAAACGAACGTTAACTATACAGGGTGATTACAAAATCGTGATGCCAACTGTGAAAACCAGAGAAGGTTGTGTTATTTATTGTTTGTCCTTTTCGGTCGTATAGACATATTGATAAGATCAAAAGTAAAATCGAAAACAAGTACTTGTCGACTTCCTCAACTGACCTTACCTTACGTTTAAAAAAACCCTCCTTCTGAAACTTCCAAAAACCTCCTATGGGATCATTCTGAGAAACCTCACAGACAATTTTTTTTAATTTATATTTTATTTTAGTAGTATAATTATTTACACGGCATTAAGATGGTCGTTCTGAACAAAGTTACCCATGGGACCCATATGGACAAACGTACTTTTTTACGACTAGTAAAATTTGAGTTCATTAATATGTATACATTTCTTCATACAAATCCCTTGCAATTTTGTTTAAATAATTATAATACGAGACTGGAAATCATGAACTGTGTAGGCGACTGTACCAAACAACACTTGTGACTAAAGTCCTTATGGTATCTTAAAACACCTACTCAACGATACCCCACACTATAGGATTACAGAAAAATAAAAATAAAAAATCCCCAATCAACGAGTACGGGAAATACAAAAAAAAATGTCTATATTTTATTCTAACACTTTGTCGGCGTTTAATATGACTTGGCCGTTGGTACCAGAAATTTGAAATTTGGTACAGGTATACATTTGTATTGCAAATTTCTAGTAAACGGTCAAGGAGATATGCCGCGGACAGACGGACAGAGCGAAACTAATAAGGGTTTCTAGTTTCCTATGGAACCCTAAAATGTGATATTATTAGAAATAATCGAAAAAAAATGTAAATAAGCCAATATGGACCCGTTACAACCACTACAATTATTAAATGCATTAGTAATATGTAGATACGTCAGTGGTAATGACGCCATAACAGTATTGTTCGAGTGTCTACATATTTAGTGATTTTACTGTCGAGAATTGAATAATTAATTTGTTCATTCAATTTGGTCTCAATTAGTAGTACTTATCATATTTGTTAAAGTTGTTTTCTATTTAGTAATTTACATTTATTTCAAATTGTTCTTTAAGTAAGTAAGTGTTCACTAGTAGAAAACAAAAAAAAAACAAACAAATCTAAAAACTAGCATTATTTCAGAATCTAGGTCTCATGACCAATTTAAAACCTTAAGCCTTGAGTTCACATTTAGGTATATTTTTAGTTAAAATTATTGATAGTTATTAGTATTAACCTAAAAAAATAATTTACAAACATGTTTTATGACATGTGTCAAAGACGTCAAATGCTATATTTGTCAGCGATAATTAAATTTGTTTACATTCTTTTTGTTTTCTTCGGACGAACAGTATATATGTATACTGTTCGTCAGAAATTGATGAGTACAGGGTGTAAGTCTAATACGGGCAAAGCTCTTAACGGGTGTTAGTTTACAACATAATAAGTACATTCAAATAACTTTTACTTAAAATTAGAGCAACAATATTTTCCACGCAGAATAATTCGCAATGTAGAGCAACATACGCGAGTTAAACACTCGTTGACAGCGAATTTCAAAAGCAGGTGATATATCTGCGATATCAACAATAACAAATGCTCGTACCTAGATTGCTGCTCCGATAATCTTAAAAAAAGACTGCGGGGTCATAATTGACAGTAACTTTAAAAAAAACCCTTGTAATCCATGATTACACTAAATGAATCCAATGCCTGGTTTAATTGATCGCCCGTATTAGATTTACACACTGTATAAATATAAAATATAGCATGAAGTTTATAGTTTATAGTTATATGATAAAATGCGTGATTTTTTATTTATTTATCAAGTTAACACGTTAGTCGAAGATACGTATGGTGATGGCCGTGCTGCAAACTCTTAAAGCTTAAATTCAATTAGTAGACAATAAAAATAATCTTACTGTAATGAATGCGATTCCCTGAGATAAAGCACTAATTGAAAACTCGCTCAATAAGATTTATATAAACTTAAATGTGTATCTTCAAAATCAAAATAAAACACATTTAGCTTATGTGATGAAAAACAATACAGTTTTAATGAAAGTACTTATTGAATTGAAAATATCGTGAGATTTAGAAATTTAACTAAACGGTTAAATTCAAGTGTAACCAGCGCCCAAATGTTTCGGAGTCTTTAATTATAAATACACTATACACTATACACTTTTTTATATAATTATATTCAAAGTCGATATTCTTATGAAAGTCATATTTAAAAAAATCAAATAAGGATAAAGTAAGGACAAAGAGAGATGATTCTCTTTTATATTTTGCACCTCGTCAACAAGAATTGTACACGATCTCCGGATAATTTGGATTTGAATGGATTTGTCAGATCATCAGCCTGTGATAGTCCACTGCTGGACGTAGGCCTCTCCTATTAACTATGTGCATAGACGCATTAAAAGGCAAATGCCCATAATCGCCATGCTGGGCAAGCGGATTGGCCATCGCAGTAATGTGTCCACTATGATGACGCTGCTGCCCATCATCAATCTTTTATCAAACAGTGACAAATGTATTCTTACTGCCGTCACCATACGGTAATACATATATTGTATGCATTGAATGTGCGATTCTTGCCAAATTAATTTTTCTCAAACTTGCAATGAAATGTCTACATGACGTACCTCAAATCGATCAAGGAAGTACGTAGTTTCGGTTTCTAAAGCGAACAATGATTTAAAAAGGAATTTCATACAAAATGTCAGGCCTAAGCCTGCAAAGCACCTTTCTTTTGTTTTTAAACGTCAAAGTATGACAGACTTGTTGATTAGTAACATTTTATTTTTTATTTCATTATAAGTTTGAGAAAAGCACTATACAAGCTTCAGCCGGGGAAAAACTGACAGGCCTCATATGTATATCCGGCTTCGCTACGCTCAGCCTTATATGAAAGGATGGACAATATTACTTTTCTCAAACATGCAATGAAATGTTGTAGTTACGTGCCTAAAAAGTGGCCGGGAAGTACCTCGTTGCCGGCCTAGGCCGGCAAGTACCTCTTTTTTAATTTTCATTTGACATAGGGTTGTGACCTGGCATCTTGGCTTTTAGCCAATAATTATCATCTTGGCTTTTAGCCAATAATTATCTGTAAGTAATATTAGTATAAAAAAAAATTATTGGCAAATTTTTGCAGTTATAATTAGGTATTTAAATTATATCATTTAAAATAAATGTACAATACTACTCAAAATAATATTTAAAAAGCAGTATTATACGGCGCGATCCGTCGGCCCCGATCACTGCATGCGATTAATTGGACCCAACCGACCGCGTCGTCTAATACCGCTTTTTTAAATTAAAAATTTGCAACTTTCAAACAGGTCAATCTTAAAAAAAAAATGAGGTGTCGGTGTCGTATTTGACTTTTGTTGTGTTTCTAAGACTTAGTTATGTAGTTGACTTATAATTTCTTAAAAAGAAGATACATTTTTTTGTTTCATTTCATTGCATGTTTGAGAAAAGCATTATACATACCTCGGCCATGAAGTGACGGGTTGCTGTCCGAATACTATCCTACTAGTCTACATATATTCGGCCGGCAACCAGTCACTTCCCGGCCTCAGTAGTAATGTACTATTGCTGTTCCACGATACAGAACGTGTAGTTAATTAGTGTAACCCGCTCAGCCTTATACATCTATCTATTTGGCCTGCAAGACCTTACTTCCCGGCTTATGCAGTAATGTACTAATTATTTATTTCAACAACGAAACTTCAACTCCTAGTTAGCATTAAGAACAACGTACGTAGTTTTGTAATGAAATAGACTAAAGTTGCAGCTAATGTTATTTTGAACCTTAATGTAATAGGGCACACTTTTTAAAATTGTGTGTCTAGAGCCGAGGGAATCCCAGGAGACGAGTATCGCGTGGCGATATCGTCTGACACTTTACCTAAAGTGTATGTATTAAATATACACGTGGATAGAAATATGTATGGTAGAAGAACCAGTGCGTAACATGTTAACAGAAAATATTTATTTGAATCACGATAGTACCTATGCTTATTTATAAATCTACCTAAACTATTATCATGTGTTATAGGAGAGAGTTTGATAGTTTTGGTAAATAGTATTTATTATACAGGGTGACAATATCGAAATTTGACAAATTATATATTTTCTTAGTCAATCCGATTGTACCAGTAAGAGACACATGTGCTTTTGCTGGCAGTCCTAATAGATGACACCTCGGTACAAATTTTAATGACAAATATTGGGAGTTTGAAATGTCAACTGTCAGTCCTAATAAATGTTAACATTTAAAATGATGCAAATATTTTTAGTAATATGCTTTTTATTCTGAAATTGCTATATAAATTATGAAAGGTACACACATTTTCATCGTTTAAATGCTGTAATAGTTGATCTTATCTTATCAATGGCAACTTAATGAAGCTATGGTGACAAGTATAATATTGGTACAGCGCCAGGCACTAGTACTTCCACCTTATATTCTTTTTTTAATAGTGACTGTAATGGCAGTACAGCGTTTTTAAAATGAGATTTGGGTTTAAATTATTTTCGTTGTCTTATTTTGTGTCCCTAAAAAACGGGACGCAGTGGTGATTTTTGCATGAGATGATGTTTTGTTTTCAATTTCTGATGTATGGATTAAAATCTAGCGTGAAAAAGAAATACAGGTGCACTGTTTTTTTTATATACTGAGTCGAAACAGCAACTAAAAGCGTCACAGAGTGGTATGAAACAGACAACGAAATGAATTTTGACCCATTTACGGTTTACGTAATTGTACCCTAGTTAGGATTAGGAAGATGGATCTAAATAATCTCATGGTTCGTTTTAATATTACTATTTTATTATTATTGAATCTTGCACATAACAAAGTACAAAAGGCTGACTTAATGCCATAAGGCATTCTCTACCAGTACTCTACATTATGATAAATGTGAGTTCATAAATTTTTGTAAATACAATTATTTACAAATGATTTGATCAGGAAGCATAGACCGTCAACAATGTTAAATATTATGTAACTAATTGACAATCTTACAAGCGTATTATCGTGAGTTCTGTATATTCGCCACAGGAATATGGAATGCGCATACGTCAGTAATTTCTCGTAGCGAATGAATTATCTGCATACAGGTGGCACGACAATTGTCTAGTTGAGCACAATTGTTTCCCGGACGCTCTGTCATTGGCATTGCCAGAGACGTGAACATTTATCTAGGTACGATTAGAGTTCCCAATGAACCGCCTTGCACTAGATTTTTTCAACTAACGGATTTTTGTATGGATGGCTGAATATCTGAGTGTTTCAACAGCCTAATTTTGGTGACATAATTTTTGCCGAAGTTTCTTAACTTCTCAATATTATACTTCACCATTTGTATAAGGTACAGTGCCTCCTTCAAACGACAAAGAAGCACATTGTAACGAATAGAAACTTCTAAAAAAATTATGCCACCAAAATTAGGCAGTTGAAACGCTCAGATATTCACCAAGATGCGGTCATCTCGGCGATCAAAGAGAAATAACCAACAATTTTAGCTCCAGGAAAATATTCTTGAAGGTCACATTTGACATGAAATAAAACTATAGAATAGGAAACTATAGAATATCGCGTTTACTTTATTGACTAACTAATATATCTTGACGTTTTGAACGCTTTACAGGGTTTTTGGCCTACGAAAGACTGATAGTGGCTTACGTAGTACTTCGAAATAAAACTATTTTGAATGTAATCAGCGCATCCGTTTTTGAATAACTACGGAACGCAACAGTGAGCATGGCCCGACATGCTCTTGGCCGGTATTTTTTATTAAAATAACAGCCAGATTGAGCCACATGATTGAGCGTTTGCTATTCGAGAACCTCGAAGCCATTAAATATTTGTAAAGCGCCCCCTACCGCAAACCTAGAAATTCGAAATCCGAATTAGAATGTCTAGTATTTGCCTGTCACTCTAAAGAAACCTTAGTTGGAGTGACAGAAACAAATCCTCGACTGAGAGGGTTCTTTGGAGGTAGATAATTGTGTTTCTTAGCGGGACCTTTCGGCTAAGTGGCGCCAACTAGTGGCATGTTACATTTTCGAGAAAACCCTCATTCGCGGTAGTAGATCTGCGTTATGGAAGCGAGGCGCAGGGGTGATGTTATAAGATATTAGTAATAATAAGAAAACATACGCGTGCGAAGTAATTTATTTTATCGACGGCGATCAAAAAATATTTCGTAACAGTTCTGCGAATTGCTAAAATCTCTTCGGAGTACAATCAAAGTATGTAGTTCTGATGAATATAAATTATTAAGGATTTTGGTAACTGATCATTTCATGAATAAGTATACAATTGATACAATGTGCCATATTATATTGATAATAACTCAATAAGCCACCGAAGTAAATGGTAAATTACGAGTAGATATGACGACGATGTAGCAGGCTAAATATACGAAGGCGATCGATAATTCATGCTCAAAATAAATAATTCAAATACATAAACATTGTTAGGAACCATTATTAAAACTACGTAGGTACATACGAGATACGAGTAACAACTTATTTATAACACCGAGAATTCATACTGTGAAATATATACAGCGATGCTAATTTAGTGACACAATGACTACGCATTTAGACGAAGTGAAGTGTGAAGTGTCACTTACCATTATTTGGTAAAAGATTGATGATGGGCTGCAGCGTCATCATAGTGGACACATTTCTGCGATCGGCAATTCGATTGCCCAGTGTGGCGATTATGGGCATTTACCTCCTAATGCGTCTATACGCATAGTTATTAGGAGAGGCCTACTAGTACGTCCAGCAGTGGACTGTCATAGGCTGATGATGTGATGTGACACAAAACCCGTGATTGGAGTCAAGAGGGAAGAATGGGGTGAGTTGGGAAAATTGATTCGATTAATACTTTAAGTACTTAGACCTTTGAAGATTATTTTCTTAATCGATTCACTCTTGCCTGAGTGGTCGTGGTTATCATTGGGAACCACGATGATTGATGGTTTTTGTAATGTGATCGTGCCTTACGGGTACGAACATTCAGTTGTGGTCTTGATCTAGTCTGTCTATCTCATTGGTGATCTACCACCGTGGCCTGGTACCTGCACTATGAGACGCTCTATAGAGTAATTATCGAGACGAGATATGTGGCCAGAAGATTTAAAATGCGTGACTCCAAATGTTGCCGAATTCTTTCAATATGGAGTCTCAATCCCCATATGGACTTTCAATATGGAAACTCTGTCCATAATAATCCTAGTATCCGTCTTCAGTACGAGTATCTACCTCATAACAGTCATAACAATATAGCAGCTTTAAAAATAAACCGTCATAACTAAAAAACGTGAATTTTGGGAAATAAAGTTTAAAGTTTGAGAAATTGGTAAATTTATTTTATTTGTTACCACATTGTGTTAATGAATTATTTGTATTATTGTATTATTTGCATTGTTTAAAGTGTCTATTTGGATATTACGTTCAAACTAAAACAAAATCACTGTGATAAATATAATAAATTGAGCTTAGAAAAAACCCTTGCGGAAATATGCCGTTTTATGACTAAATATTTTTTTTAATTATGTGAATACGAAATAATCTGAAATGTATAAGTTGCAATAAATATTTTGTCATAAAACGCGTTAACTTCGAATTTACCTATTTTTTAATAAAAACTCTAAAATAAACTACTAATTTTTTATACAGTAAGGCGATATATCGAAATGTCTCGCATCATGAGCATCCTTCCTATTCATGTATCGGATCATAATTGAAGTTCGCCTCTTTAGCACAAATTGAATCGCGTGATTTAAACGTAGCACCTCATGCCATCTCTCTCATTAACGTTATTATGGCGGGTCTGAGAAAGAGACCAGGTAAAGCTATCGAAAATATTGTGTTTTAGTACATTAACTAAATTTTTGACAATTTTAAGTTATGACAGTTTATTATTAAAGCTGCGATATGTCCTCATCAATACCTACATCTCCAGTGCATCAACCTCATTTTTCTTGGTATCACGGAGATTCCATTTGTCCAACGCATAGGGGAAAATAAAAAGTATTAGACACATGTATAATTAAGTATCAATATGAACACCCTCGTCCAAAAACACCAATTCACTTTCTTATCCAGTTTCTCTCCCCTACCATGACTCAACTACTCTCTAAATATCCACTCACCCCGTTTTGTGTAGGTAAAAATATTTCAAGATAGGTACACAATTATCCAAATAACTCTAAAGTCATTCGAACTGTATTTGTTTGTATTTGTTAATAAATGCTTAGAACTTAGAAATGTGATATTTGGATAGCTAGCGCCACGATAGCTGATAAATAAGTAATCTAAATCGATTATATTGGATCGATGTTTACTGCCCTACTGACCGTCCTCAACGTAATGCCGCTGTTAGATAGTTCTTACTAGAACGTGACTTGCCTACAATTATGACAAAGACTGTATCACTAGTCAAGGTACTATTGCAAGGAAATGTTTAGCTTGCAATTTAATTAAGATAAAGTTTTTTTTGGTAGATCAAATAAAATTGTTTTGTAAAACATGTTCTTATGTTTGGTATGCTATAGTTAAATCGGTATTTTTAACATTATGTTCTTTAACGTGGACGATTAAGCCGTTTTGGAGATAGACTACTCAGTTCTTAAGGTGCTCACCTTCATCCTCACCCTCCTCGTTCATCGAGGTTACACAAAGCTGAACTTCTAGACACTTGACTAATTTAACATATGTTTTGCGCACTATTTATACAAATAATTTAATATGCATTCAACACTCCGACATTACAAAAACACCCGTAAACAAGTAAAGAAATTTTTGTTACGATTTTCTCATCATCCAACATTTGTACTTGTACACATGTACTGTGTTTGTCTGGACAAATTCACGCAACGTGACAAAGAAAGCTTCGATGGCGTTGCGGTACGTACATGGGAGTGGAATCAAAATGATACAGGTTTAAAATCTAATAACCACTATCAATTTCGTTTATTTATTTATTTTACATCATCACCTATGATCGTTCACTGCTGGATGTAGGCTTCTCCTATTAACTATGCGTGTAGACGTCATTAGGAGGTAAATGCCCATAATCGCCACGCTAGGCAAGCGGATTGGCGATCGCAGTAATGTGTCCACTATGATGATGCTGCTGCCCATCATCAATCTTTTATCAAATTATGGTCCTTAGTCGACTCTTACGACACTCGCAGGAGGAGTTCTTACATATTATGAACAAAAATAAGTTTATGACAATTTTATATTAACTATGTTATGTGCGTAGAAAAATAACATTATTTTCTGCAAAATAGGTAATAAATGCTAAATTACTAATAAATCTCTTATATGCCTAGGCCTTAAGAGGCTATCAAGTACTTCTTCAACTACTTCAAAAAATGCTATGCGCAGCATTATGAGATTATGACATTGTATCCTGTACACAACATTTTGTCACATACGTAAAATTTATAAAATATATTTTTTAGTATGATTTCTCTATTAAATGAAGATTTTTGTATTCTGTTTGCGGAAATAAAAAAAATATTTATTAATTATGACTAATTAATTAATTTAGGTCGATTGTTTAATGTATTAAAATAGAGCCACCTTATAGGTGCCACAATAGCTTGAAATTGGAACTATGGTGATGATGGTGTTACTAAAATGAACACTCTTAAAGTAAACCTTGAACCCTAAAACGAAGACAGTAAAAAGTGGATGTAATAAATACAAATATTCAAGTACGTTGACTTCTTATAATTTTCATGCTCATGGTATTTCAATATATCTTCTGTATACAACACTTTACCATATAATTTCCTTTTGAACATTATATTTACTTTAACTTACGCCCATAAATTTAGTCTTAGATAAGCTCTAAGTACGTACCGAAATACAGTTCAAGGCTACGATATAGCTAAATTGCTTCGTATAATTTCACATCAAAATTCTCAGTTACATAAGCTCACGCGACGGAGAATGTTTACCGTAGGTACCCTAAGACTAGCACACTTTTAGATTAAAGATTTTTTTTTTATACCACGTCGGTGTCAAACAAGCATACGGCCCGCCTGATGGAAAGCAGTCACCGTAGCCTATGGGCGCCTGCAACCCCAGGAGTGTCACATGCGCGTTGCCGACCCAATAAGAACTTGTACACTCCTCTTTTGAAATATCACTTTGCGGATTTATTCATCGATATCCTGGCTGCCGGAATATTCATGAATGCCCAAAGCAACGCGAGCAATTTTTCTTTTATAATGATTAAATCGGAGAATGACTGATACGAAAAAAGGCAATTTTTTTTAAATCTAACTATTAGAATCAAATTCCATTTTTTTTTAATTATTATTATGTCTTCATCAAAAAATATTTAGAAAGGAATTGAAGAAAAAATGCAATTGCAATTAGGGTAAAAGCACCAATAGATGACTGCCACCCAGAAGTTGACTGATAGGTCTAAAAATGCAAATAATTAAATCAGGAATAATTTTACACGCCTGGGAGTATTTTTCTCACACGCGGCAGCACTATATCGAGTGTCGCATGCGAATTCCCAGACAATTAAGCCACGCACGAGGCAATGAGCGGTCGTCGAGTTTGCGCTTTGCGTCAAAATTGCGTTTTATATGGGATCCTTATTAAGAAAAGCCCTCTAAAATTTAAGCTTTTAATTACGTAAAAAATCGAATATGGCTTTTATTTCCTTGATTCACTTCAGTATAGATTTTAGACTAATATCTCTATTGTGTATATTATAAAGAATAGTTTTTTTTTATTTATTTTATGAGATATTTGCTGGTCAAGTTATGGTTCCAATATTGTGTGTTCGGGCCAAAAGATGAATGACGGTCAACTTTTGGGCAAAGGCTCGAATTTTCAAATGCTTGTGTAAATTACAATAAAATAGCTAGATGTAATATTTATATATAAAATTACAATCAGTTTTGTAGTTGATTTTTAGACTAAAAGATGAACGACCCTTTTTTCATGTAACACGTTTTAAAGTAATTTACTTTTGTATGAAAACGGGATTGTTCAACTCAAGAATCGCTGTCCAAAACGTGAACTAGGAAAATTTACTGGTTCATCTTTTGGGTTGGATTCCAATAAATGAATTCGAATCAATTTAGTTCGTTCATTTCGTTGATACGGTCTCCAAAACATGAACCAACTGATTTTATTGAACGGTTGAATTTGGGAAAAATTAAACTTTTGTTCTTAGAGATCAGATTGTTACACAATGTACACCGTGTTTATATTTCATTAAAAGAAGATTCTTAAGGTTAAATACAATTAATTTATCTAAGAAACCAACGTTTTTGCTATGCTCTATTCATCTATTGGAGTTTTGGCGTTCATATATTGGTCTCGCTATATTACAATTATGCTGGTTCATCTATTGGGGTCAAATTGTTCAGTGATAGGGCACTTCGTTCAACTATTGGTAATTTTGGGTCCTTTTTTAATATAATATTTTTTATAAAATTACTGAAGTTTTATACGAGGCACGAAAATAACTTATTCTAAACTCAATTAAATGCGGAATCATATAAAAAAATAAAAAATTATGAATATGAGTTACATCACATAGAAAAAAATATTTAAAGTTGGGAAAGTTGCTTAACTGTTCATCTATTGGTGATTTTACCCTAATAGCTTCAAAATAAATATCATGGGACATCTTACACAAATCGTCCTTGTCCCACGGTAAGGCCGATGGACAAGGTCGATTTAGGCCGGGTCCGCACTGGTACCTAACGCGATGGCGATTAGGCCGATGAAACAGCGATATGACTAAAACAAACATCGTTCGAAATATACATGCGTCCGAATTGATTAAGGATATTATCTTAAGTTTTCAAATGTTTAATACTGTACCAACGTGTCCACATTTGGATGTTTGAGAACAGCGAATAGCGTCGCTATTTTGATTTTATATAGAGACGGTGAATCGACTCAACGGCGATCAGCAATAAAATGTACAGCATCGTCGCTTGAGCGACAGAGCGAAATGTTGTGTGCAACAATAGACGATAGTGACGCTTACCTTTTTATGCATTTTCTAATTGGTGTAGCATCCTTTTTTTTAGGGTTCCGTAGCCAAAATGGCAAAAACGGAACCCTTATAGATTCGTCATGTCCGTCTGTCCGTCTGTCACAGCCGATTTATTCGGAAACTATAAATGCTACAGTAACGAAATTTGGTAAGGATATGTGTTGCATGAACCGCTACAGGATTATGATACTAAATTGTAAAAAAAACCATTGGGGTGGCGGACCTCCATACATGTAACTAAGGGATAATTTTTTTTTTTTTGGTTGTATATAAGCGTGTGGGGTATTAATAGAAAGGTCTTTGAAAATGAATAATGTGAAGGTTTATAAATGTCATTTTTATTTAAGCAAATCGTTTTCGAGATATCAGCTCTCAAAGTATGAAAAATGTCCCCCCCCTCTCTATTTTTTAAACTACGCGATATAAAATTCTAAAAAAAATATATGTTATGCACATTAATAAACTCTATCAATCTTATATAGTTTTTGAGGTAGATTGATTTAAAAAACTGTATTTTTTAAATAATAAATTGATAATGTTACGGAACCCTTTGCGCGCAAGTCCGACTCGCACTTGGCCGGTTTTTTAATTATTGCATAACTTTTATCTAAAATGTAATCAAATGTTCCAGACCTCTTTCACATATACACATAAAAAATATCGGGACATTTCTTGAGTCAGAGTACCAAGTAAAGGTGATTAAATTATTTTTTAATTTAATTCGTGAACCCATTCTTTCTTATGTTACAAAGATACAATTTCGAGCATATTAATCTGGTCAGAAAAATCCTCTTTGGGATGGGTCCGCCCAATACCTTCTCGATGCTCTCGATAGGATGCAGCGGTGGGCAGTTCGTATTATAGGCGACTCTAAGATTACCTTACGTAGTACCTCAACTACGTAAGGACATTGGTTCTCTGAGCGTTTTTTATCGCCTGTACCATGATGAGTGTTCTGAAGAGTTATTCCCTGATCCCGCCCTCTCCTTTCGTTATAAAACCACACACACGTGCCGGTTTGTGGTGTCACTCCTTCACCGTTGAAAATATTCCCACACGTACTAAGAAATTCGGCAGTTTCTTCATATGCCGGACTATTAAAAAGTGTAATTCTTTACCGGCACATGTGTTTCCGCATACCTATAAGTTGGGACCCTGACAGGTAGTAGCGACATACCGCTATTTTTCGAGATCGCTGCGTCGCGTCGCATGACCAGTGCAGCCTCGGCCTTAAGGCTAGTGATGTAATATAATAGATACATACATAAGTACATAGACAGCCATGACCACAGAATTAGATTTGGATAGAAACAAGTTCATTCATTTGTATGGCGGCCGAGCGTGTCAGATTTTGTACTGAAGTTGTTACTTGCCTACATTGATTTAGAATATATAAGTGGATCCCCAAACAGCTCAAAAAAATTGCCCCAAAAAATGGGTTGCAGAAGTAAATATTGCGGTCCTTTTGCTCCGCTATTCAGTTCCGACAGTTGACATTTGGTCACCTTACGGTATAGCATCATTATTCCTTAAACATAAAAAGTTTCTACTATTTTGCGGTGTTGTTCGCAAATTTGACACTTATTGCTCACTTCACAAAGTTTTTTATTCTTTGAGTTTTTTTTATTATAGTTTATTGTAAGTGAGCGTTATTAGCTTCAACTGAAACATGATAGAAATGACTTTTAGACCACTTTTCTTGGTTTTTTTGGTTGGCTCTGTGCGTCCATTTTTTATTTAATGTCATTGCTTGCCTATGATTTTAAATATGTCTCAGGCCCTTGAGTATTCATATTTTTTTGTGTTTTTGCAATTAATATTACTTAAGGAGGCATTATTAATGTTTTTGTTCACTTCAACTTACAAAATTTGACGCCCGAAAGCTGCAAGCAGCGATTAAAGACGGACAACTCAGTAGATTTTACTGAGTTCATTTGACACGCTAAGTAGATACATTTGCTTGATCTAGGTACATATGACATCTGTGGCCATGACCAAGGGACAAATATTTATTACAAATAAATACACAAATAATGCCCTCTGCGGGATTTGAACCCCCAACCTCCAGCAGTGTCCCTGCCTACGAAACTGGAGGTTCCAGGTAGAGCTATTGGTAGTGACCAACTAGGCTACTGTGGCTGACTGAAAATCATCATTTATGATTATGTATAATAAACATAAACACATCTCTATCTTGAAAACTTTTTACAAATCTGTTAAAAACTAATCAAAATTAGTTTGTAAATGTATCACCTAAACGTGTATAATTTATTATACCTACTTGAAATACGTATTTTATATTAAAAGCGAAAGAGTTTCAATAATAAAATGACTTACGCGATAAGGAATATCTATGTAATCCCAGATACTTCCATCTCACACAGGTATTACAGTGTACGCACATTAGTGATTCACTGACAAGGAATGCTAATTTTCGGCTTTTTCATGATGCTAATGCATTTTTCAATGTTAATTGTGATTGTGTTGTGATGTACGAGTAACTATCAAGATACAAGTTCGGTCTTGCGTAGAGGACTGCTCGTATCTTCGGGTCCGCCCAATACCTTTTCGATGCTCTCGATAGGATGCAGCGGCGGACAGTTCGTATTATAGACGACTCTAAGATTACCTTACGTAGTACTTCAACTACGTAAGGTAACAACGTACTACGTACTTTATTTAGTTTATACGAACCCTCGGTACGCGAGTCAAATAGCACTTGACCGTTTCTGAAATCCTACAATAATTATGTGGTATCGTTGATTAAGGTGCTTAACAAAGAATAAGTATCGCAAAAAAAGTTTTTTCTTCTTAATATTTTCTTCGATTACCGCGAGGATTACTCATGAAATAAAACTATGAAAACGGATAAACTCGCGTATATTAACTAATTTTAACTTCATTCCGACGTTTCGAACACTTTACAGGGTTCGTGGTCTGCGGATGACTGACAATGGAGGAAATTTGATAGATCTACCTCCATCAAAATAAGAAAGATAAGTACAAAACTACCCACCAAAGAAAAATTACTAAACCACAGATAATAAATTTTAAGGGTGGATGTACATACAAAATTTTGCAAATTAAGCTAGTTATTCATTACAAATATTTTCAGAATGAAGACAAGAGACAAAATAAATAATCTACGCCGGTTCTATCCCTACGCCACTGCCTGAGAAGTATTTCCTTCCTTTGTATGATTGTATTGTTAGGAAGGTATCCCAAAATTGGGACCGGCAAGAAACTCAGCGGGACAACTCTTTTCAAAAAACATTTGTAGTACATCTTAAGACCATCATGCATTAAACCAAAACATACAATTTTGATTAATAAGGAAATTTAAAATAATTTTGAAAAAATGTTGCCAGTACTAAAAAGGGGGGGAATGGTCACCACCGCCAAATACATCAGCCTCACGGTTTATGTCTAGACTGTTCCTTTATCAGATGAACAACTGGATCCCAAGCTGGTGGTAGAGACAAGCTTCTTTCCATTCTATTAAAGTTTGGATATTTCATTATCTCAATAGCCTCACGCAACATTCTAGGAATGTTTCTCTTCTCCTTAACGAGAACCAAAGGCTTGTCAAACTTAATAGAATGATTCGGTCCATCACTGACATGCTCCCAAACCGCAGACTGTTGTCGACGGTGCTTGACATCGGCTATGTGTTCCTTCACCCTAGTAGTGATATTCCTCTTTGTCTGCCCAACATATGAAAGCCCACATTCACAGTCCAGCTTATACACTCCTGCATTCAGTAAGGGGGTGCTATACTTAACAGGCCTCAGAAACTGCGACATCTTCTTCATTGGCTTAAAATAGGTTTTAATAGAAGCACGTTTCAAGATGCGGCTGATCCTGTCTGTAACCCCTCCAACAAAAGGCAGAATGGCTGGCCTGCGCTCAACAGTGGGAATCTTCATACGAGTCTTCTGATCGGCTCGAGGGATCTTCAGGTTGTTTGCCCGAAGTGCCTGCCTAGCATGCCGAAGCTCCGCAGCTAGATGCCGATCATCGCATATCTTTTGGGCTCTCTGAAACAAAGATTTGCCTACAGTAGCTAACTAGCTACTGTAGGCAAGCCACCATCCCAGCCAACTGGCTGGGATGGTGGTGGGAATTGCCATTTAAATACCTATCAGTGTGAGTAGGTTTCCTATATACAGTGTGACCCAAAGTTTTATCTGGATTTCTTATAACCAAAACATCTAAGAAAGACAGAGAACAGTCATTTTCTAACTCCATAGTAAATTTAATTTTATCATGAATGGAATTTAAATGATCTAAGAAAGTTGAAACACTACTTTTTGGAAGGATAGTAAAGGTGTCATCTACATATCTTTTAAATATCTTCGGCTGCATGGGAGCCAATGAGAGTGCTCTCTCCTCGAAGTCCTGCATGAAGATGTCTGCGACAACAGGAGAAACTGGAGACCCCATCGCCACGCCATCCACTTGAAGGTAGAATTCACCGTTCCATAGTAAGTAGCCAGATGTAAGGCAATGTTCCAACAACTTAGCGTATTCCTCTGACATGTTCTGCTCCCTTAACCTTCTCTTGACAATTTCAATGCAGTCTTGCACAGGTAAACTGGTGAATAGTGACTGGACATCAAAACTGACCATGATTTCCTCATCCGTCAAAGTTAGGTCTTTAATATCACGGATGAACTGGTATGAATCCTTTGTATGTGTGCTACTATTACCACGCAGAGGTGAGAGAACACCCGCTAGGTGCTGAGCCAATTTATAGGTGGGAGCATCAATTTGACTCACTATAGGACGCAACGGGGCACCTGGTTTATGAATTTTAGGCAACCCATACAACTTTGGTGGCATTGGGGAATCAGGAACTAAACTTGGAACATCCAGATTAAGGTCGTCCGAGTATTCACCAATAAGCTCTTTGGTACTCTTTAATATCCTCGTAGTCGGATCTTTCTTAACATGTTTATATGTTGTATTGTCCGCTAATAAATCACCAATTTTCTGGTTGTAATCCGTAGTATTAAGTACAACCGTTGCGTTACCCTTGTCAGCGCGAAGAATAATCAGGTCTGGATCCTCGCGTAGCGTTTTCAACGCGATAAATTCATCTCTTGGCAGATTCGTTTTTGGTGGCTTCGACCTTCTCAACAACGATGACACATCTTGCCGTATAGCCTGGATGTTCTCTGCATCCACTTGATTCTTCACCAAACAGTCTTCAACACTGACAATGATCTCCTCAAATGGTATTCTCCGCGGAGCCACAACAAAATTCAAGCTTGTCAGTGTTGAAGACTGTTTGGTGAAGAATCAAGTGGATGCAGAGAACATCCAGGCTATACGGCAAGATGTGTCATCGTTGTTGAGAAGGTCGAAGCCACCAAAAACGAATCTGCCAAGAGATGAATTTATCGCGTTGAAAACGCTACGCGAGGATCCAGACCTGATTATTCTTCGCGCTGACAAGGGTAACGCAACGGTTGTACTTAATACTACGGATTACAACCAGAAAATTGGTGATTTATTAGCGGACAATACAACATATAAACATGTTAAGAAAGATCCGACTACGAGGATATTAAAGAGTACCAAAGAGCTTATTGGTGAATACTCGGACGACCTTAATCTGGATGTTCCAAGTTTAGTTCCTGATTCCCCAATGCCACCAAAGTTGTATGGGTTGCCTAAAATTCATAAACCAGGTGCCCCGTTGCGTCCTATAGTGAGTCAAATTGATGCTCCCACCTATAAATTGGCTCAGCACCTAGCGGGTGTTCTCTCACCTCTGCGTGGTAATAGTAGCACACATACAAAGGATTCATACCAGTTCATCCGTGATATTAAAGACCTAACTTTGACGGATGAGGAAATCATGGTCAGTTTTGATGTCCAGTCACTATTCACCAGTTTACCTGTGCAAGACTGCATTGAAATTGTCAAGAGAAGGTTAAGGGAGCAGAACATGTCAGAGGAATACGCTAAGTTGTTGGAACATTGCCTTACATCTGGCTACTTACTATGGAACGGTGAATTCTACCTTCAAGTGGATGGCGTGGCGATGGGGTCTCCAGTTTCTCCTGTTGTCGCAGACATCTTCATGCAGGACTTCGAGGAGAGAGCACTCTCATTGGCTCCCATGCAGCCGAAGATATTTAAAAGATATGTAGATGACACCTTTACTATCCTTCCAAAAAGTAGTGTTTCAACTTTCTTAGATCATTTAAATTCCATTCATGATAAAATTAAATTTACTATGGAGTTAGAAAATGACTGTTCTCTGTCTTTCTTAGATGTTTTGGTTATAAGAAATCCAGATAAAACTTTGGGTCACACTGTATATAGGAAACCTACTCACACTGATAGGTATTTAATTGGCAATTCCCACCACCATCCCCGCCCGTTGGGTGGGATGGTGGCTTGCCTACAGTAGCTAGTTAGCTACTGTAGGCAAATCTTTGTTTCAGAGAGCCCAAAAGATATGCGATGATCGGCATCTAGCTGCGGAGCTTCGGCATGCTAGGCAGGCACTTCGGGCAAACAACCTGAAGATCCCTCGAGCCGATCAGAAGACTCGTATGAAGATTCCCACTGTTGAGCGCAGGCCAGCCATTCTGCCTTTTGTTGGAGGGGTTACAGACAGGATCAGCCGCATCTTGAAACGTGCTTCTATTAAAACCTATTTTAAGCCAATGAAGAAGATGTCGCAGTTTCTGAGGCCTGTTAAGTATAGCACCCCCTTACTGAATGCAGGAGTGTATAAGCTGGACTGTGAATGTGGGCTTTCATATGTTGGGCAGACAAAGAGGAATATCACTACTAGGGTGAAGGAACACATAGCCGATGTCAAGCACCGTCGACAACAGTCTGCGGTTTGGGAGCATGTCAGTGATGGACCGAATCATTCTATTAAGTTTGACAAGCCTTTGGTTCTCGTTAAGGAGAAGAGAAACATTCCTAGAATGTTGCGTGAGGCTATTGAGATAATGAAATATCCAAACTTTAATAGAATGGAAAGAAGCTTGTCTCTACCACCAGCTTGGGATCCAGTTGTTCATCTGATAAAGGAACAGTCTAGACATAAACCGTGAGGCTGATGTATTTGGCGGTGGTGACCATTCCCCCCCTTTTTAGTACTGGCAACATTTTTTCAAAATTATTTTAAATTTCCTTATTAATCAAAATTGTATGTTTTGGTTTAATGCATGATGGTCTTAAGATGTACTACAAATGTTTTTTGAAAAGAGTTGTCCCGCTGAGTTTCTTGCCGGTCCCAATTTTGGGATACCTTCCTAACAATACAATCATACAAAGGAAGGAAATACTTCTCAGGCAGTGGCGTAGGGATAGAACCGGCGTAGATTATTTATTTTGTCTCTTGTCTTCATTCTGAAAATATTTGTAATGAATAACTAGCTTAATTTGCAAAATTTTGTATGTACATCCACCCTTAAAATTTATTATCTGTGGTTTAGTAATTTTTCTTTGGTGGGTAGTTTTGTACTTATCTTTCTTATTTTGATGGAGGTAGATCTATCAAATTTCCTCCATTGTCAGTCATCCGCAGACCACGAACCCTGTAAAGTGTTCGAAACGTCGGAATGAAGTTAAAATTAGTTAATATACGCGAGTTTATCCGTTTTCATAGTTTTTTTTCTTTAATTCAATATAATAGAAGACGAATCGCTAGGGAACAAAAAAAAGTATCCTAAGAAATATGAAATAATCGTGAATACCACCATCTTATACAATACTTCTAATGTAAACTCTTTTGAACATACGGTATAAGTATGTACGTACGGTATAAGTTAATACTTCCATGACTAATGTATTGTCGTAATTATTATTAATACTTATAGTTGTTTCATGGCTATTCTTCCATTTGATAATGCAATCGATAATTGTCCGAAAATAGAGGACTGTAGAGTAATTTCGAAACTCGGTCAATTGTTCATCATTTCATCAGGTGGAACTTGTAATACAATGAGTTTTAGGGAATTCAAAATTATGGCGGACACATGTTAGAGCAAGGATTTATATTAGCCTGACATACAGAGTTGGGCAAAAAGTAATATGATTACTCCTTCAGATTACTTTTGTATGTGTACTTTGTAATAAATATTACAAAGTACACATACAAATGTAATTTATAGAAGTAATCATATTACTTTTTGCTCAACTCTGCTGACATAAGAAATGAGTAAAAAAAATGTTTCCACTAGGCAATAAGCGCAGAAGAACGAATCAGCCAGTAAATCTAGAACAATTTCAGAAATGACGTTCTTAAAAATCTTTGTTATTAAAAACCGGCCGGTAGGTACGTGCGAAGTTATATTCGCACATATTGAGATATTCCATGACAGTGGCGATTTTTTTAATTTGCCAATTTAAGGGTTAATCAAAGTTAATTTCTACTTATTACCAAAAATCTTGAATTGCTGAGCTTGTTGTGGAATGTTCTTTAGTGATTTTATTATTCTTCCGCAGATATCCTGTATGACGACATCGTTGGAATGTCCTCCAACGCACGTCTGATTCTCGAGCCTGAAAATGAGACCAGTCTCTTGGCCTACAACAATATTTTTTTTGATATGGTAAGGTATTATTAAATTTATTATTTGACATTTTTCGAATTCAATGTAGCCAATTTCCCTTTTTGCAATCTATTTTGTGCTTGCGATATCACTTTTTAATTTTCCGACGCTGTTATAATTTTTTCTCAAACATGCAATGAAATGTTGTCATTACGTGTGTCATTCGCCGCCGGGAAATATGTCGTTGCAGGCCTAGGCCGGGAAGTATTTTGTTTTTAAATTGAAAATAAACATGGCGTCTGTGTTCATAAACAGGTTAAGCAACTGTTTTTTTAATAGGTCCGAACTTTATCGGACCAAAAATATTCGCGTTAATGCCTATTACACACGAACTGATAATCCCAACAAAATCTGTATGATTAGATTTATTTCAATTTAATACTTCAACTTATTAAATATTAACGAAACTCAATTCACCAGTAACAAGAAAACATTCAATATCATTTGCTTTATATTTTTATTTATCATTAATACCTAATTATTAGGTTGTGTATAACAGCCCTAATACGGTTTATCCAAAAACTGCACAAGCGGAAAATGGATCATTTCCTTAAAAGAATAAAACATTTTGGCGGGATTAAAGGGTAATTAAAAAAAAAACCTTTATTCAAGTGGAATTAATTTTTTATTGTCGATGTTCATAAAATAAGATCAAATATGAGTTCCGATGATAGCAGCAATGAAGAAACAATCTGTACACCGCCAGAATTAAGGGCGGAGGCTCAGTTAGCTATAAATAACTTGTTGCCGCCAAAATCAAAAGAAAGATACATGAAAACTTATGAAAGTTTCTTAAGTTGGAAGACTGAAAAAAATGCCCATGGTTTTTCAGAAAATGTATTACTAAAATACTTAAAGTGAGATTGTAACTATTCTTAACATATATTATTTTAAGTTTAACTCATGTTATAAATGGAGTGAAAATGTAGTTAAGCATAGGTACCTAAAATTGCCAGTATGTTTAAGGCTGCAAATATGAAAATACAAGACTTGGCAGCACTGTGTTTAAATTATACCATATTAAACATTTATTATTTGAATGGTGTATTTATTTATTTCATTGCATTAGTTTGAGAAAAGCACTATACATGCCTAGCCGTGAAAGGGGCTTGCAGGCTTCGTATTAACTAGCCGGCCTCCCTACGGTCGGCCGTCTATAATACTCAGCCTGCAACCCCCTATTTCCCGGCGGCTGCAGTAATATACTATTACTACTAGTGCGGAACTTGTAATTATATTTTAGTGTCACGAAATCTCTTTTATAGATTTTATGGTATTAGGTACCTACAAAAATTTCCAACAAGGTTTGACCCAGCTTCACGTTGGATACAATGCTGATATACCTACGGTATATAATATTATTATTTATACATATTATGTAAACCTTCCTTTTCAATCGCTTTACCAATTAAAACCAAATAATGGTGATGATGATGTTCTACCAGACGTATTTATCCGTCGACGGCGACATCAAGGCAAATTTGCTTAAACTGTTGTGTGATTGGCAAAACCAAATTACGACTTGAAAAACGGCAACAAGGTATACAATAAATCTCTCCGCGCGAATTACAGGTATATTTGTAGACCTACGGCTAGGACCAAGATTTTCGGAGCTGACGTATGCTAAATTTAATTTTTTGAGTTATAAATAAAATTTAGCAACGTCATAATATTGGGGCATCGTCGTAATTAAAGTTTCAGTTCATGAAACAAAAATACCATATGAGCTATTGCCGGCGTATAAGCCGGAAAATAGGTGTTAAAATATTTGTTCCTTAGTCGTGGATGTATATTTATACAAGCATGTACATATATGCATCTATCCATTATGTTTATCGTTGCTTGGTACCCACATCACAAGATTTAACTGAGATTACCATGGGACTAGGTCGATTTGTGTAAGATATCCCGAAATATTTATTTACTATTTAATTTTTCAATTCGAGGTGATTTGGTAACATTTCTCAGGAAAATTATAATTTTGATTCGCAAAGTCAACAATGAAGAATCATATTCAAATCACAGAAAATGGTGATTGTGGTTGGTTAAATGTCACCAATAACATGCAAGCAGTTTAGCCTTGGATGTATCATGCCAGTATGGGAGAAGCCGATTGCCGTGTGGTGACGGCAGTAAGAATACATTTGTCACCACCCCAACTCCTCCTATGGGTGTCGTAAGAGTCGACTAAGGGATTAAAGTGTCACTGACCATTCTACAAGATTGATGATGGGCAGCAGCGTCATCATAGTGGACACATTACTGCGATCGCCAATCCGCTTGCCCAGCGTGGCGATTATGGGCGTTTACCTCCTAATGCGTCTATACGCATAGTTAATAGGAGAGGCCTACGTCCAGCAGTGGACTAACATAGGCTGATGATGTGATGGGAGAAGCTGATCTAGCGCTCTTGTTGCACAAAATTCAGAATAGTGAGGAGATGCTTGGGATATAGGTCACAGCATCCACCTAAGCCAATAAAATACCACAAAATTTTTAGGGTAGTGATGAGAACTAGTGTTTAAATACTTGTTAGTGTGTGTGGGCTTTGCCAAGCAACCATCGATCGGGGTTGCCATAATTGCGTATTTGATTTTTTTTTACTTTACTAAATTTTAAACAATCCTTATTTAGTTTCTACTGCAACATTGCGTAGTAATAAATCAAGATAACACCAAGCTAAAAATATAGCATGATAACCATAAACCGTATCAGGTAAAGTAACTACAAATGAGATGCAAATTACTAAGAGATAGTGACTTGCCTAAATTTTTCAGTGTCCGAAACACCTAGCATCAATCTTCGGACTCAATTTACCTAAACTATCACCTTGAACTTTGTTTGATTAATACGCATCGACTGGTCATTTATCTTGTGTTCAATTCATCGGCTTGTGACAATTACGTGAAAATTGACTTTTCTTTTCATTGTAGGTATTTTGTGTAAAAAAGTTAAAATACACTTGTTCGCATGAAAAGACAATAAACATCTTAGAAGAAAGTCTAAGCTTGGGGTTTGATAACGAGCCACTAGATGTCAAATCGGTAGATATATTTTAATAGATATATTTAGCGCAGCGTAGTATTTTAGAATCGGTTCGTGTCTAAAATACTATGCTGCGCTGCAACTTCTAGTCCTCGGTAACTCGGTAACAAAGAAACCAAGCAAACGTGAAAAATGGGCTGGTCACTTCTGTGGGATGGCTAACGAGTTAGGGGGCCAAAAGACAACAGATTGAGATCCCAAAAACTCGAATTGGAGAACTAGCAGATGCCGCCGGCGATAGCGGGATGACTCTAACTGGACTCATTCTTGAAGGAACGGGCCAACACAGCGCTTAACCAGGATCTATGGAGAAATTCAATACGTATAAAAGCTTGTAACAAAAACACGAATCACATTTAAAAGTCCATTACCGTACTTACTCTGTTCATTTTAATAAAAATAAGAAGGATTGCTATCTTGTGTACCTATCTAAGTAGGTTCTTGAACGCAAACGCGGAATTCACAGCAAGCTGTAAATAATTCGCATTTTTAATTAACGTACTGCAGCTCTGACGTCAGTCGGTAAAAAATTAAAACATGGCTACCGTTTAAAAACGAACGGCAGCCGTACCATGAGTTGGAAAGTAAAGGATACGTTAGGTTTTACTCGATACATGTCGCACTCGCACTGACATAATATTGGAGCGAGCGCGATGGCCAGTAGCCGTAAGTTGGAAAGAAAGGATAATAAGGTTAGTATCGAGTTAAACTTGACGTAGGCATCCTGCATTCTATCGCGCTCGATGACCTGCTTTATTTACGTATCGAGTAAAACCTAATGCTATAGATACTTGCAAAGTCATGGTACGGTTACAGATAAATATATAATTTACTTATATCTTCGTAATCGTTGCTCAAAGTCTAGCATTTTGATATATATATAATTCCTTATTTTATTGTATATAAAAATCCTGAATTTCGTACATTTCAGATAACATAATTTATGAAAAAGGCAGATGTACCTATAACACAAGACAAAATAAACCCACTTTAGGTATCACAACCCATTCTCTCTCTCTCTCTCTCTCTCCTTGGCAATTATTATTCCCATCTGATGGTGGGGTCTGCCTTCCTCGTCTTCTCTTTCCACTTTGCCCTGTCTGACGTGTCTTCAGAAACATTGCACTTTAGGTCTTCCTTGATTGAGTCCAGCCATGTCTTTTTGGGTTTCCCTCTTCTTCTGGGTTGTGGGAGTTTGAAGGACATGGTGGACTGTAAAATGTGACCAGGAGGCCTTCACTTCACAACCCTCAACCTTTATTATATGATAGTGTGTTGCCATTGTTCGGGCTTTTATTGAATTCAAGCGGTGAGTAGACCCCGTTATATTGTCGCACTGACATTAGGGATTGAATGTTTTTTCATCGACTGTCGATATCGATGTCCATGCTATGCAACAATGTGATTGATATTTGCAAATCGTCGGATAGTGCAATACCGCGTAACTAACAAATGCAGATAAAGATTAGATTCCGTAGAAGTATGTTTGAAATAAGATTCTTATTGACATGTGTTAGATACGCGGTATTGCATTATCCCCGACGAAATAACTGCACAGAATTGCCGATTTCTATCGAAGCAGTGCAATACTTATGTAGGAACATATATTATGTACCTATTCAAAAAATAGAGATTGAAGGATTTCAATCTCTACGAAAAAATATTGTCAGTGCGATAAGATAACGCGGTATAGCGGTTAGATACCTAATAGTATATTTTGATACGAGTGTGCTAAGTTGATCATTACCACTCAACTTCAGTCTAGGCGGTATTGTGCGCGCGAGCTGTAATCGAGCACGCATAAGATAGCAGGGACTGTAATGATCAATGCACACGAGTTTCATAATAATATAACGTTTTTCAACACACTTGCAAGGAAAAACTAAATGTTAGTAAGGTATACTTTTACTAACCTTTGTCACTATGTAATTACTCAGGTACTATCCCAAACTTACGTTCAAACTTTTTTAAGCATAAGGGTCATAATTTTATTCATGTTCCTAACTTGTAGTTCACATTTTACATAATAACAGAAAACAAAACGAAATAATTACACAACATACTTACCTTTGAAATTCAATCCAATTCGTTAATAACAAATAACCCAAATTAATACGGCGCGCGAATACCTACGGGATTTTAAAATTACGATAACTTTAAATTTTATTGTATTATTTATTAATTTGGGACCTACTTTATTTAATTATTTATGAAGATTTATATTAGCTTCTGGATTCTAAATGTTTCTGCCGGATGACAGCTCAATTAAAAAAAAACATAATTACCCTGACTATAATTCGAGTGTGTCATGTAGATGAAACACTTGAATTTATTAATCCTTGCAATTGTTTACAAACATGCTTGGTAGGGTTATGTTATTACCGTACAAGTAGTGATGGGTCGTTCCCGGTAACTTACTCAACATAGTATGGGGAATATTCCCAAATGGAAACTTTCCCCATAGTAAGATTGGGAAATTACCGGGAACGACCCATCACTACACAAGGAATGGTCTTCACTGTAACTACCTCAACTTAATTATAGTTATGTAGAATTTTGAAAAATTGGTAAATCCACAACATTGTAACATGAGTTACCAATTCTTTTCTTTTTTAATATGAATGAATATTTAAGCGCCCATAAATGGTTATGTACAGGTCCAGGCGAGACATACAGAGGCTCAAAGGTCATTGGGCGTTTTTGACCCGCTTTATGATTTTTCGCGTACAGAGACCAAAGTAGCTTTAAAATAAAGAATTAAATGTCACTTTTCTAAATATGTAATTTTTCCGTAGGTATGTATCAACCGGGAAAAAAAAGTTATTCGACTTTTTGTATCCGAAAAAAACCGGTCTCTAATCTTAATAAGGCTTAGTAGTAGTAGTGTTTTATTTAGGGTTGGAAGGCCAAATGGCAGTCGTTTCCACAAAAAATAGTGCTATGTTAAATCTTATAAGTGACCCGTATTTACTGTCCGCGAGTGTATAACAACAGCAACAGAACATAACAGCAGCTATACAGAATATTTTGAAAAAAAAAAAAAACAATAGCTCTGACTTAATTCATTGCAAAAATTCTAGAATGTTAAGAAAGAAATCCTTTTTATTTTTTTCCTCAATTCACCCATGCCTTGCAAGAATGCGACTCATACCACTCAGTAGCACTTACATTTACCAACGTTCCTAGCCCTATTTCGTTTGTGTACACAGTGGGTCACATGCCCGAACAAAATGCCCAATGACCTTTGATTATTTAATATACACACAATAAAGAATTGGTAACTGATGTTGTCATATAGTTTCACCCAGCTTCAGGCAAGGCAAAGTTGATCTTATATAAACCCCCTGCAGAACCTTCGTCCAATGACGCATTTGCCCAGGGTCACGCTGCAGTGGGCACCGTGCAGCGATGGAATCTAATCGCCTTGATTCATGGGCTGGCCTCGGCCGCGACCTTCCTGTCTGAACACTTTAATTGCTTGCCCTTTACGTATAGGGGTAGTGGCTGTGGAACTAAGCTTAAGATTGCATTTAAACTTACGTGAGACATAATAAGTATAAATATAATTAAACGGTTACTCTAAATATAATTAACGCGGGTTCAGTGCTTGATAAAGGAGACCTAGGCTCTCCGAAACATGTCGCGGGTGAGTAAATATATGTGAGTTTAACCGTTTAATTATATTTAAACTTAAGATTTTTAGGCTCAGGCATTCAGGCTCGCTTAGGTCAAACGTATCGAAAATATGTGCATAAAAACAAAATAGCACAAATAATTAAACATTGTTTCTTAAAAATACCTTTAAAACTGAGGAGACGTAATCGTAAAATTAAAAAAAAAACATGAATTTGAAAAAACATTATATATTATAATTCTCTTGCACGTTACTTTACTACTCAAAGCTATTTTATTTATTAATTAATTATAGTTTTTCATTGAAATATGCAGAGGTCCATATAGTTTGTATAGGTTCTTATAATTTCGTCGTATATTGGTAAACACTCACAGGTGTAAATCCTTCCTAAGGCATCCTACTAAATATAAACGATCGCGGGATCATCAGCAAGTTTACGCAATTTATGAGAGCATTTAGCATTTAAAAATTACCGCGAATTTATGATAATTGAGCATCGCGCCTTATAAAGAAGACGCCTTACGTACCATTTATAACTAGGACATTATCGTAGTCTGGGAAGTGATTGTTGATGATGTAATAAACAATTGCAATTCAAATGTAAACTTGCCGGAACTATTTAAGTTCATATTGCAATAAATGGTCAGATCTACGATTATATTATCGTATTATGGACTATGTAAATTCTGTCTCATAATAATATATTTCGTTTGCTCCCATTTTCTGAACGCATATCCGCAGCACAGAGATACAATCGTGAACATATATTATTGGATAATCCCACAATGTCGTAACAGATGTGCTTACCATAGAAAAAATCAACTGTGAAAGACTGGTTGTCACGGGATTCGAACCCGCTGCCTCTAGATTGCCGGTCCAACGTACTTCCAATTACACCAGACGACCTTCCGTCGATCACAGCGAATTTAGTCAATGGTATTGTGAGGCTCATCACTCGCGACATCTGTACTTAATGTTTCGAAGGTACATACTACAACTTTAAGCCATATATTATTGGAGCTAATCAATACTCGTGCTGTCAGGTGTATTTATGTTATATCGTCAGTTGTAATGTGGGAGTATCGATGGATGAAGAAGTAGGGGGAGCGCACCCAGTAGATGGACGGACGCATGTGGTCCAAAATATCACCCAAACTTCGCTCCTCCATACAACCATACGTATGGCCGAAGTTCGAACGGCCTGGAGAGCAGTGACAGGAACAATACTCCATAGGAGTCACATAGAAAAATAATATGTACTAATATAACCACCATAATTACGAAATTGTCTTAAGTATAAAGTTCAACTGCTTTGCTCTATCGAATGGTGGTTCTAACGTACAATTTATAAATATTAATATCTAGAAAAGATGTCGAGTGCGCTAGCAAAAATGTTGATATTATATCAAGTTTCTTTTTTTGTTGTGTATGTAAAGGTTAAAAAAAAATCGACAATATCTTAACGTATTTAAGTACAGTATATTATGTCCTTCCTAATGTTCTCATATTGTATGACTCAAACGCCTTTCGTTTTCAGTATGTGAGCTACGTCATGAGTTGTTAACCAATGTCCATTTTCTTTTTTTTAATATTTAACGTTAGCGCCAGCCATTTTCTAAACTATAACTGTGGCTGCAGTGAATAACTAACTATTAAATAGACCTTTAAAAAAAACAATTAAGATAAAAATCATTAGGTACATCAACTGTTTCTTAAGGTTTAACCCTCTAATGCATATGAAGCCAAATATGGTTTCATTGGTTTTGGACTCTATTGACTGGTGTTAGGGTTCAAATTTGAAATGCATTTTTGCCTGTCTTATGCATTAGAGGGTTAAAATACAATAAGACATAAAACAAAATAGAATAAGAAACTAAAAAGATATAACGTATTTTATAAGTTTTCTATTCGTTTTTGGGGCCCCTGAAAAATCGTTATTTGACGATTACATCAATTTATATTACAACTGACGATAAAATGTCCAAGTAACAGTTACCTACACAAGAACGTTCGTGGTACCTACGCATAGTTCTACATCAGTACTATACATTACACTTAAATAAGTGTATTTTTACTCCGGAATTATGAATCTGAAAATAGTGACATGGCGTGCACACTAAATAATCGATTCCGTCCGTCGCCTTGGCCTGAAAACAGTACATTTCCCACGTCGTTTGTATGTACAACATATTCATAATATTTTTGAACAATAAACCAGGGACTGGAACCGGTATTTTCTCCATACAAAAAGAACGGTTTTTTTTCGTTCTTTTTCGTTCTTCAGTATATAAAGTAATTTAAAAATATGATATTGTTAATTACATAAAATATTGAGTAGTACATAAAGAGTAAAAAACATGTTAAAATATTGGGCTATTTCGAGGTTTTTGTAAAATAACGGTTCCGTTCCCTGCAATAAACTCAGACTAACTTGTACCTACGTACCAATAAGGTGTTTTCAAATTAGTTGCCGATTACATAGGGTATGCATGTGATCATAATAACGAACAGCTTTCTTTATGGGACTCGTATCGAAATCCTGAAAAAAATCGCCTTTGTGTACAAAACGGGCTTACCCGCTAATCAACTTTTAATGGAAAGTGTTTTTTTTTTTCGAGATTTCGATATGAATTCCATAAGGAAATTTGTTCGTTATCATGAGCGCATGCAAACCCTACGCGGTCAGCAACTAATTTGAAAACATCTTGTAGAATATAAAAGTATATCTGGAACTATATTATAGCCAACAAAAACTTTTGAGATTCGACTCCTGGATGCTTAGCCAAGTTGCCAATCGCCAACGCTTAGTTAGCGTATCGTAGTTTTCCCTCTCTGTCACTCTTTCTTATTAGTGCGACAAATACAGTTAGCTGCCTTTCGTTTCCGATTGACGACTAAGCGTTAGCGATTGGCAACTTGGCTTAGCACCCGGATATTATTTGTAGTGACAATACTTAAGGTTTTTATTGACAATTTCATACGTGCAATGGGTCGATTGCAAAACATTTCTATACATAGTTAAGGCCTTATTCAAAACAAATATCACGATCGCATCAATCACAAAATATTTCTATGTATTCGTTTATTTTCATATGATATGTCGGGGCATTAGGCACAGCCTTAGACATACAACTTATTTTCGGAATAGTCAGTTATACATATAGTATGTATGTGTATCGCATCAATTGTGTTACGAAAATTAGACGTACAAACTATGTGGTATACTCTGTCCAACAACCTTTGTCAGTAGTAAAAGCGGGATAGTTTAAAAGGAACAGGTTCATATTGTAGATCGCTTTAAAAAAAATATTTTTTCGCTCTTTTTCAGTGACAAAAGTTGTTACAAAAAAATTTACTTCGTAATACAGAAGTGACAACAATACATTTTGTTATCATTAAAGGCCTTTAATTATGTAACTTTTTTTTTAATTTACTTATTAATAAAATGAATATACATCTTATTGTTTCAGGCTGTGCAATGACGTTACGTCGAAGCGGAACTACACGCTCAAACCGCGAGTAGTGCTTCCTGAAAACTATGTTAAAGGTACTAAGTATATTGCATTATTATTTATTCAATCACTATTTCGGTACGTTTAAAAACATTTATAACAAAATAACGCAGTAGTGGCTTCTTGCCATTTGCCATATACAGGATGTCCTTAGCCATTGGACCAAGTCGAAATGTATATATGTATATCCTCTAGTGTATTCAAAACTAATATTTTTATTTATTTGGGGCATCAACAACAATACATAAGAAATTTACAAAACTGAGTGTAGTAGGGACGCAGTATTATAACTGATTTAGATATAACGAAAAAATTAAGGGAATTTAGTAGTTAGTATAAAACTATCTTAAACAAAGATTTTGACTTTTGAGTAATGTCATCATTGACACTATTAGAAGTTGCGCTGCTAGTGCAGTGACACATATGTCAGATCGTATGCAGTAATTTCATGTTATTGTTAATCATGAGAAACCCTTTTTTATCTTTTGTTTACTTAAAACCATTTGTTCCTTTTTGTTTCATTTAAACATTAGACCATTTCTAAATAGCAAACTTCTGTGGTGCGTCTGGCTTTGTTCAATGGCCAAGGTCACCCTGTATGTATGTTTACTTACAAAGACGGCGAACGGGGTTTATAAAGACAAGAATATTTTGACAGAAGTGCGACCTCCCGCTCGAAAAGGCCAACCTGTGATAGTAGAATTCAGTATATACGTGGTGGACGTCAACTCTATTAATGTTGAAGATATGGACTTTAGGTAAGTTCCTTTCATATAAGAAAACAGTGTTTTTAAGTATTGCTCAAACATTACAATGAACCAATATTGCACGGTAATTTTAGACGAGCAGCAATGTAACATAAAATTAGTGTTGAATTACTTTAAATAGACAAAAAATGGAAATTTTCAATAAGATATACGAAAATGTGTGTAGTAGGGCCACGCCAAATGTTTGAGGTAATATCAAAAATACACGCTGTATACATAGCAACAACTTTCAATTGCCTGTCATTTTAACTAATTTAATTATCTGAACAATCTAAATTTATCCAAATCGAAGGGACATAGGGTAATTAATTGGATTTGAACAAAATTTAATTTCAATTAAGGAATGAATTTATGATTTTAAACTTGTTTTATTAAGTTTTTCAAAATAATATTTTCCTTACATATTAAGATACCCTGCCTACGTGGTATTAATTTCAGCTCATAGATGTAGCTAGTTTTATTTCTGTAGGTACAATAATTTCTAGTTACGTACTAATGTTATTAATCTTTTAGGTTTCCGTTCCAAAAAGTTACAAAAGGAGTCCTTATGATGCGACTCTGACCGTTCGTCTGCCTGTTACATTATTAAATATCTCAAAAACAAATGAAACCATCGATTTTAAATTTGGAATAGGTTTGAATAACGCTAACGAAAATACATTGGCGGTATTAGGTATATTTATGTTAGCTACGGAAAAATCCCGATAAGAAAAAAGGTCAAATACACTCGCACTTGACCTGTTTTTTATATAAGTAATTCATTTTTCATCACACCTGTTCGGTAAGTGCGCCAATACGCTGCGGTGATGCGTGCCGTAGGGGCGTCATTACGTCCTAGTAGACCGTTAAGGATTTTCATACAACATTACGTCGCACTAGCGCGGTCCCGGCGCACGCCGCGCGCCGCGCCGAGATTTCTTTTATGAAAATGATGAAATTAAGTCATCCCTGATTTAGACCATTTTAGAGTAGTTTTGTGAAAATATATTGTTTTATTTACTTTTTTGCATCACAGGTGTGATGAAAAACATTGTGTGTACCACGGGCGGTACAAGAATTATGAACTTGTGTGAAGTAAAGCCCGCGCCTTCGGCTTGGGCTTTACTTTCACACTCGTTCGCAAATTCTTACTTACCGCCCTAAATAGGTACACAATGTACTATTCTCCACGTAAGAGCTACTAAAAAGAATGGCTTATTCTTGAATAAGTCTCTATAATTTGAATTAAGTTCCAATGACAAGTCTTGTCACATCTCATTTAATTAAGTACTTACATTCTCATAAATGCGGTTAAAAAAATATAATTGAATATACAGGGTGGGCCAGTGATAAATTCACTTTTGTCTCGACCTTTTTTGTCAAAATTACAAAACACTGGTATGGTGTCATTTAAAAGAAAAATGGAGTCTTACACGGGAGAACAGCGAGCGTTTTGCATCCAAGCTTTTTATGAAAACGATCGTTCTTATGTGTCTGTTCGTCGGAGTTTTCGACTTGAGTTCGGATTACGCAATATTCGCGAGTGTCCCAGCACAAATTTGATCAAGCAATGGTTAGTCAGATTTAAAAGTATTGGATCAACACTAAAATCTCGACATAAGGGACGTGCACGGTCTGTGCGTACTACTGAAAACATCGAACGGGTGAGAGCGTCTGTGCGAGCGGATGCAAGAAACTCAACGCGTAAACGAGCTACGGTTAATTCAGACCGTTACATCTCTATGTTAAGGGATTTCCTGGCACCGAAACTTCACGAATCGCATGGTTACGACAACAACACATGGTTTCAGCAAGACGGGGCCACCTGCCATACCAGTAACGTGACCCTGGCAGCTTTGCATGAAATGTTTCCTCAAAAATTGATATCGAGGCGGGGTGATATTGCTTGGCCTCCCAGGAGCCCTGACTTAACTCCAGCTGACTTTTTTTTGTGGGGTTACTTGAAAAGTAAAGTGTACTCAAATAATCCGGCAACCACAGCAGAATTAAAAGAGAACATTCGCCAAGAATTCCAAGCAATATCTCCGCAACTTCTGACGAAAGTCTTTCAAAATTTATAAGCAAGGCTGGAAGAGTGCCGCAACCGCCATGGACGACACCTTGATGATTTAATCTTTAAAACGTAAAATTTATTTATTTGACATACTTTCTAAATATACTTTTTATTTCAATACACAAAAAAACACCAATTATTTGAATTTTCAAAAATGCATTTATCATTGGCCCACCCTGTATAATAAAGCGATACCAATACTAATGTTTGCTTATCGATCGAATGTGCACTACAAATTGCATTGTTTCCATTAGGTACACTGTAGACCTGTATACGTATTAAGTGAAAACATTCCTGTGAGTAAACATTAATTGGCCTTGATCGGCTAATTCACCTAGATCATTGTCAAATGCAAAATGCCATGTTGGTAGAATGCAATTTCATATCAGTGATCTGATCTGTTAAATTGGTAGTGTATTACAGATAACGTAATAGTAGTTGGCAGTGTGCAAGTGAGTGTTTGATATTGATATGGTTGATTATTAAACGGTTTCGAGGAATATGCAATAATTACTTTGAACATTCGATTTTGATGTAATTCTGTGTAATTGAGTATTTACAATTGTTAATTAAATTTTAGTATAAAAGCAAATGTGAGAATGATAATATACAATGTACCGGTTGGCTGTTAAAGTGGAAACTTACTTATTTTATGAGTTAATTCGTTCATGCGCTGGGTTCCGGGTTCATTAAAATTTACAGTAAAAAATTGAATAAAACAAATTTACAAGAACGAACAAATATTTCAGATCATACCTAGGTAGAGTTGGCAGTATATTTTGCTTCAATATTTTTTTTTCATTCCAAAGTTTAATATAATAAAATATCAAGTTGTTGATTTGGAAAGACCTGTCTAAGATGTACAATGCAATTATGGTACATGTTATGTAATGTTTCGATAACGATTTAAAATATTATATAGGAATTGTCTACGCACAATTACTTTTTATAATTATATTTGACTATACAAGTGTGACAGTTTAAATGTTTTTTTGAAATTTGTTTTAGTTTACGTTGGTCTACAAACTTTGTCACTCTCGAAATTTTGGCAGAATTATTAATCCGAAAAAAACGTGATTACTATTTTTATTTTATTTTATTAAAACATAAATTTACACGACATGATACCTAGTCAAAACCAATTGTGCGATGAAACAAAAAGTACCCAAACAAACAAAAAGAGAACAGTATATCAATAGATTATTAGAATTAGATTTAAGTGGATAGCGGATGTACTCCTCTACGTCATCAGACAGGTAGAGAGTTAGTCCGTGTTGCAATCCAAAGTGTATAATTTTTTACCGGTTTGTTGGTGCCACACAGTCTGTCAAGGCACCCTGCACGCCTATCCTTTGCCCCAGTGTGAATCCCTCCTTTCCCACACAGGTGCTCCCGCACCTTTTTTTTCACCGGATTTTCTCTATTGGGAGCCCGTGCAGCTTACTACTCGTACCGCACCCGTTAGCGCTGTTAATACAATTTCTTGTTAGACGAGCATCCGTTACCGGTACGCTGCGTCAGCTAGCGATGAAGGTTGTGTTGATCCAATCAGCTGAGACTTGCTGTCCGACAACGACGACATAAGCACGCTGACGTAGCTACGAGGAAACAGGGGGCGGCCGCGTTCTCCTCTTATGGATGCTTTAAGAGCTATAGCTATTTCTTTTGGTTTCTTAAGATTGAGGTGTTACCCCCTTATTCATAAACGTCTGCTTTTAGCACGCCGCTTAGTATTGTGGCCCTTTCGGTCTTATCACTAGGTCCATAAGAGCGAAAGGGCCAAACAATAGTTAGCGGCTTATTAAGTTCGGAAATGTTTATGAATAAGGGGGTTCGTCACTGATGCCTAACCACTATACGTGGTATGATACACTCGTGCCTCAAATATAAATATGCAAAACTTATAACTCGGGCGGGCGGTAGTATACACTAAAATAAAAAATGTTTCATTTTTAAGGGTGGATATGTTCATAAGACAAACGTGGGTCGAGAGCCGGCTGCAGCTTCCCGAAGACATCTTCGAAGAGGGCGACGACCATGTGACCTTACCGCCAGAATTTTTTGACAATCTCTGGCACCCTGATCCATACTTTCTCAATTCTAAAGTCACAGGTGAGAATAAAATTATATATTTTATCTGTAGGTACCTATATGACTGGTTAAATTGTCATACTTATTTTTCTAAATAATATTTACTATTTTAACTATACTGTGTTCTTCATGAACAAACTAAATTTCCATTCGACGAAACTTGAGAAAATTAATGATGCTTAAGCGAGAAAAGTTAATACCTATTGCTAGTTCAAGCGCTTTTATTAATGGACGTGCATTATTCTACAGCTCGCTTATTGAAATTACTAGCTCGGGTTTACATAATGCATTTTGAAGACATTGATTCTTTCATTCCGTTACCACGATAATTTGTATTCTAAAATATATCCGGAACTAGATATATCCGTTGAAAAATCTTGAAGAAAAATCGTCCCGAATCGATTATTAGCAAATTTTTTCACAGCCAAATTTAGTCCTAGCCTGTTTTAGTTTTATTATTCTAGTCAGATTCGATTATCGAAGTTCTCATTATCTAAAAAACTGACCTGCTGCTGCATAGTTTCCCGCTTTAATATTAACATCGCTAGTACTCAAAAGCTAGACAAGAAGCTTCAATTTATGTAAGAAAATACAATATTTTATTGCATAACAATTTTCAATTAGATTTTCGAAGTTTCTCATTATCTAAAAAACTGCCCTGTTGCTGCATAGTTTCCCGCTTTAATATTAACGTCGCTAGTACTCGAAAGCAAGACAAGAAGCTTCAATTTACTTAAGAAAATACAATATTTTATTGAATAACAATTTTCAATTAGAAAAAAATCGCAGCTATACTGACTCAAGCCTCGTTAAACTATCGTACTTAGTGTGAAAGGTATGTCACCTTCATGAATTTATTGCTGAAAATTCGAGGTTGGGTAAGTAAAGTAAAGCGACGAAATGCGGAATCCTACATTCCGTTATTAAAAAGGTTTCGGTACTAAATTTATAATGAAGCTTGAGCCACCCGCCAGCCGTTTTACCAAATGAACGCCATAGAAAGACTTTTTCCTCCTTTGGTTTTTGGCTCTAGTGCATTATTTTTTTGTAATAGTAAAAATATAACAACTTTTTAGCTTTTTTATATAATATTATGTATTTGCATGCTTGTCTGAGCAGAGTATTGTGTAGCTATAATTATGTGGTACCTACCAACTAAATGTAACCCAAATAAATACATTTAATTTTCATGTTGACCATTTAAATTTTAGAAAATCGCCCAACAGGATAGTGTAAAACCTATACATTTTCTTCCATTATGATAAAATTATGTTTCTAAAACGTCTTGACAATCGGTTAAATTCTGGAGGAGGAAACAGTCAAAAGCGAAAGCTTAATGAATATTTTATTTTGTCATTTTATTATATTATACCATCCCATGGATATGAAAATAGGCTCAGTTGCGGTATGGTCTTAAGTTTACAGATTGAAAATTGTTTAACAACTTATTGTATGTTTGCCTAGTTAATAAGCCCTTAGCAAATACTGGTGGAAATCCAAGCAACAAAAAAGATCCAAATTAATAAGATGGGGTTCATACAATTTTAGGAGGAGCTATATACTACCGTCATCAGTCGGCCGGTAACGTTGCCCCTTTAGCTATAGAGATTGGTAACACTGTATTGTAAGATCCTACAAACAGCTTGTTCTTTTGTGCTTAATCTGACGTGACGCCTTTTCATGACTCACAGTCCTTGGCCTCTATTGACGCCAAGGGCTGCATATGACACATCATTTTATGGGAATATTCATGTAATATTTTCATATAATGAGATGATTAACTTATCGTCGTCATCAACTGCAGACTAATTGTTTTTTATTGTTATTTTATTTAAAGCCGTGTCTTTACTCTAGCTTGTTAAAATGGCGTCACGTGATAAATTTTGTTTCAAAGGTGATGATAGGCCTTATAAGAACAGACAGCCCTAAAAGTTATGTTATGAACAAGGAGCGGAATTTTCATAGCGAAAATCGAACTGTCAAACGGATTGACTAAACTATTTTATCGACTTATCTATGTTACGGAATAGCTCATTACTAACTTAAAAGATTATTCTATAGCATTTGACCTCTTTTATAAGTAACTTACATTTCGACATTAAAATAAATCATGTCAGGCGTCAACACTTTTATATTGACATCGCATGTGCTCACAAACTCTATCACTTATGAAAACTTAAGTTACAGCATATGTGACGCTGTCATGATTTATTTTCATATAGAAATTCAAGTTACCTATCAGAGGTCAAATGTTACAGAATAATCTTTTAGTTGGTAATGGATTATTCCTTGGTTATGCATGAACAAATAATAAACGAAAAATGCCCGAATGTATTTATGTTCATACTTCACTTAGAAACATGATAGGTATTGCAAAGAGAGCATATTATTCAAAACAAACAAAAATATTGCCGATAAATTGATGTACTGGCTGTAGAAAATAACTAGAATAACGGTGTTATATTTGCATTTTTCGTTTGCACAAAGTTGTTAGAAGTCTGCAGAATTATCCTCATTTTCATGAAAACGTCTTCCAGAGAGCATCAAGTCAACTTTAGAAGCTTAAGTTAAGTTAAACCTTCTTTCAATATTATGTTTGTACCAAGATAATTATAATACTTGGATATCCTAAAATTTTTACCTACTTATTTATTCACCAGAACATGTATTTCCAATTTTAGTGTACCTATACATTTTTACCAGTTTATTAGGGCAGAATACCGACACTCAGGCAGTCCAAATTTCAACAACCAGCTAAAAAAAGAACAAGATTTGTCCTATTACGACACATGTATTTAAAATATTAAATAAAAAAAATTAAGACACTCTTAGTGTCTAAATTACCGACAGAGATGGACCAAAATCATGCGCGATTTTGTGGTAAGCCAACCTGCTTGCCCAGCATGGCGACTAGCGATTATGGCCATTTACTTCTTAATGCATAATGAGGGCTGATGATGTGTAAAATAATTAAATATTTTCGTTTTGTAATTAGTTTCTCTTGACAAAGTAAAAAAATAGGTATAGTAGAGGTGCCGAACGTTCTACAGACAGTCCCAATAATCGACGTTTGCAATCATAATGTCAAAGCAATAAAGTTGACGGCAGGTTGTTGAAAATTGGCTCTTATCATATCAATTATTGGGCCGTTTAAAAAAGGTTTTTTTTTTTAAATCCTTATATCTACGGACAATTAACCTTAGGACACATGGCAAGACTAGGACCACTAATAGTAATATTTTAATAGACGTATATTGATACAAAAGTAATTATGATTTGAATGAAGCTAATTAATTCATGTTTACTTCATAAAATGTGACAATGCGGCTGCTCAAAATTGAAGCCAAGTATCAATTTTTTTGAATATTTTGAAAAAAAAAACAACAAAAAGGCAAGAGTGATCTATGTCCTCTTACACTTTAATACAATGCAGCAAAGCTAAATAAAGTCAAGCATCTCAAAGATCCTTCAAAGCTTATTACGTTGGTAGTAGTTCCCAAAATGAGTTTGTGCAACAAAGCTGAAAACATTTCATATCATTCCCAATGAAACTGAATATTAAAACCCGGCCAAGTGCGAGTCGGACTCGCGCGCAAAGGGTTCCGTACCATTATCAATTTATTATTTAAAAAATATAGTTAAATCAACCTACCTCAAAAACTATAGGAGATAACTTAATCAAACCAAAAATCGTTGATAGAGTTTATTAATGTGCATAACATATATTTTTTTTAGAATTTTATATAGCGTAGTTCAAAAAATAGAGGGGGGGGGACACATTTTTCAGACTTTGAGAGCTGATATCTCGAAAACGATTTGCTTAAATAAAAATGAGATGTATAAACCTTCATATCATTTTCAAAGACCTTTCTGTTAATACCCCACACGCTTATATACAACTAAAAAAATTTTTTTATCCCTCAGTTACATGTATGGAGGGCCCCCACCCCAATGGTTTTTTTTACAATTTAGTATCATAATCCTGTAGCGGTTTATACAACACATATCCTTACCAAATTTCATTACTGTAGCATTTATAGTTTCCGAGTAAATCGGCTGTGACAGACGGACAGACGGACATGACGAATCTATAAGGGTTCCGTTTTTGCCATTTTGGCTACGGAACCCTAAAAATAAGATTGATAAAACAATCTACATAAAGTCTGTACAATGGCGTGACATTTGAATCATTTTTGAGTTTATTTGTCGATGAAAATTACAGATTACCTTTTTTGCTCTCTTCTTCTGTAAAATTAACTAAAATTGAGATACTTGAATTTGACGTTAAGTAGCCTGCGTTATCTCTTTACAGTCAAAGCCATATTCATTAAGCAATAATCTTTATGAAATTAAATTGTGTCATCATTTTAGTGAAATATTCAGAATATTTCGAAATTCATATTAAAATTATCCGATACTGTTTAAATTAATTATTTGTAACGTTGATGATAAATGGATAGACATAATAGAAGAATACGTTGATTGAAATACTTATATTGCATCCCCGATACTAAATATGTGTTTCGTTGTTAAAAGCTTATTGCATAAATTATGTAACTGTTAATTATTCAGCAGTTAATGAATTGAGGCATTACTTTCCAGAATAGCATTAAACGTTTCCCGAAATCAAACATAATAGTAAATCCAAAATGTGTTTGACTAATAATATTTCTCAAATTTACAATTTTATTTGAAGATAAGTGTGCGGTCGTTAAAAAAATATTGAATGCAACATTGTTTAACTGAGTCAAAAAATGCTCGTGGCATCTTTAATAACAATTTTCGGCTTTATATTACATTTATAGTATTTTATGCAAACAACGGTTGCATAAAATACTATAAATCAACAATTTAAAAAAATAACTCTCATTTAAAAATGTTGCCTTCTTTTTACCATTTATTGTACAACGCGGCACACACTTGCATAGTTACATACATGTCAGAAAATGATAACTTGATAACGACGAAAAATGATAAACATCAGACCACCATAAGCCTACAGATTAGGTAGGTAGCACAAGGGTACTGACAATTGGCAAAGCGGAATGAGAAAAAAATATTGAAAACATTTTACTACATTCATAGTAAAAGTTTCATAGATGGAAGTATGTAATCAGTAATGAGGACTATCCTCATAACTCATAACACAATGAACAAATGTTAATGCCAATCATTATACGAATAGCGATTCAAATCTCGTCATGCATAACTGACGAGTATAAAATATCTATTCTAATACCTTAAATACGTCAAAAAGACGCAAATATCGAGGGCTGACAGCCAAATTGTTATAAAAGCGGCAAATTTTTGACTTTACAGGAGAGATTTTTAAACGAATAAATATTTCTAATAATACAAATTTTACTTTAATTGATTTATATACAATAATTTACATTGAAACATCATGTAATTGTATTTTAAAAGCACGAAAGAAGTGTCCTAATTCAGCGAAAATCGACGCAGATGAAATAGCTGATTCTGAATATTGTAAATAAGTATTTGTAACCAGAAATTTCGTTTTAACCTATTAGTTGGCTTTCAACCCTCGATATTGTCAATATTAAAAATTATAATCATTTTTTTTATGAATATGGCCATCACACCTTTTGTATTAGATCAGGCTGCCTGTACGGATCAACACGATTTTCCACCTGTATGACCATTGCGCTTTCACTCTCGTTATTTTATACTGACTGAGATTCCACTTGACATATTCATTGAGCATTAATATTCTCTAACATGTTTCTGCAAGGATTTATCGTCGATACAAGATAGTAATTTTTTTGGCATATATGATCTTATCTTATTATACTTATTTAAATTTGTCAATGATTTTGTCGTGTGGTGACGGCAGTAAGAATACATTTGTCACCACCCCAACTCCTCCTGCGGGTGTCGTAAGAGTCGACTAAGGGATGGGAGTGTCACTGACCACTATTTGATAAAAGATTGATGATGGGCAACAGCGTCATCATAGTGGATACTGGATACCTTACTGTGATGGCTAATCCGCTTGCCCAGCGTGGCGATTATGGGCATTTACCTCCTAAATGCGTTTATACGCATAGTTAATAGGAGAGGCCTACGTCCAGCAGGGGCTATCATAGGCTGATGATGATGATGAATGATTCTCACTGCTACTTAGGTAAATAGGGTCGATTGTAAAAAAAATACATAGTTAAGGCCTTGATCAAAACAAGAATCACAATCGCGTCAATGCTACGAAAGTTAGTGATACGAACTAATGGTACGTATACTCTGTTCAACAACATTTGGCAGTAGAAAAATACGGCAAATTTAAGGTGGGTATTGTTAATCGTTCATAGAACATTTGAATTTCTCGCCTTTTTTTCACTATCAAAAGCTGTGACACAATTTTTTTCTTCCTGCCTTTAACTGTGTATTTTTTTTACAACCGATCCTACCTTTGTGAAGGTGCGTGCAGACCAAAAGAGCATTCGCTGTTCTATCCCTCTACTCTACGAAATTCGATCGTGACGCGAAACGTGATTCGTTGATTTCGTAGAGTGAGGGATAGAACAGCGAATGCTCTTTTGGTCTACACGCACCTTGAGTGGTTATATATTCGACGAACACGGAAATAATTACCTATTCAATTTTGTCATTAATATTAAACATTATATTACATTATAAATATTGGATATCATATATCAAATAAAAAACGACCAAGGTCAATAACGTCCGAGGTGGGAATCGAACCAACGTGCTCAGTTATCGTGGCTTATAAATATCAGCTAAATAAATAATTTGATTTGTGTTGTCACAATAAGTTTATTATTATATTGCATATTGTGATTTTTTCATGTCTAGGTAATAAAATTAACAATCTCACATAATAATTTAACAGAAATTCCAACTCACAAAGCTGTCGGTGGAGACTCAGTCAGGTATTAATTAGCTCTCACAGTTTTTCTTGCATTAATAGATTTTAACTAATGTGAGCACTTTGAGATATTACAAATTACGATATTTTTATAACACTTTTAGGTGTAGCGTGCAATGTATCTCACAATTACTTATTCAATATGGTGCAAAATATTTGTAATTCCATAATTAATAAGTCTATTTCGTAATATTATATTTTATGTAGCACTAAAATGTTCAAAGTGATGTTTATTATTAACTGAAAGTTTCTATGAGTTTAGCCTGCAATCAACTTTTAGTGATATAATTCATGTAGGTCGTTTTTTATAAAAAAATAAGCAAATAAAATTTCTAGTAAGGTAAACTCTATGTATTGAGATCGTGGTTGTTTTATAAAGTAATGGTTTCTTGAACATATACCCCCTTATTCATAAACGTTTACTAACTTAACAAGCTGCTAATAATTGTTTGTCCCTTTTGCTCTTATGGAGACATTGTTAAGACCAAAAGGGACGAACAATCATTAGCGGCTTGTTAAGTTAGCAAACGTTTATGAATAAGGGGAATAGTGTCCTAATTTAGACCATGTCACATTTATGTTCCTGAAAACAAAATAAGGTAATTTTTTTTATAATATTTTTCCTAATCAAGAGCTTATTGAAAACAAAAATCACGATCGTTTTCATTGTGTGTTACGCAAGCTACGAACATTATAAAACATGGAAGCCGCACGGCATACTAAATTGCCTTTCAAAAACGGCTTGGATTTTAGTTGACAAGTGTCACCCCGTGTTCAATGCATCACGGCAATGAATTTGAATGCCAACCTATAAAAACTTAAACCGCCATTTAATAATAGTTGTGATTGGTCCATCAAAGTTTTGATTGGCGATATTCTATAAACATGTGTCAAAGATGTTGCGCCGAAATATGCGCGGTGTCACGAAAAGCGCTATGTCCTGCCCATCTTGGCACAATTGAACAATTGGTTTTGGGGGCATTTTTGACCTAGCGTTAGACGTCCATGTTATGTATGGTCGCAGTACGCAAGTTAATCATACAAATTACGAGTATTAGTACATTATGCATACAATGTTTTTCATCACACTTACAGGCAATAATAGTACATTGTGCATCAAGGGAGGTAAGTACGGAATTACAAACGAGAGTGTTAGAAGCCCGACGCCGTTAGGCGGAGGGCTTTTATGACTCGAGTTAGTATTCCGCTTACCGACCGTGATGCATACAACGTTTTTCATCACACTTGCCAACCAAAAAATAAGTTTTAAGACAAAATATTATTAAATGACGTACTGACATTTCTATTACTCCCTAGGGAATTTCACTTTTCTATTACTCCCGCTACGCGCGCAAGCAATGGCGCTCTTAGACAGCAAGTGTGATGAAAAATAAGTTTTAACAGTTAACACTTGATATTATTAAATGACGTACTGACATTTCTATTACTCCCTAAGGTATTTCACTTTTCTGTTACTCCCGTTACGCACGCAAGCAATGGCGCGCTTAGGGTCTCACCAAACTAGTCGACGCCGTTTCGGCTAATCGCGTACGGAAAAAGCTTTATGTCAACGCAATAAGAGCGAGGACATCGTAAATCGGCTCGGCCCACGCGAAACGACGTCTTTCGACGGGAAAACGGCGTTTTGCCGTAAAGCTGTTCGCATTCGTACGACCCCGTTTGCAGCCTAACGCACACGTTCGCATTTCTAAATCTCCTAATACCGCCGTACGGTGCCGGAAAGAGTTGAACGGCTCCGATCACGGCCGAGTACCTACGATAAGAACCGGTCAGAGCTGGCGGAAGCCGTTCAGCGTCTTCGACGGCCGAACATAGCTGACGACGGCCGAAAAGAGCCGATGACGGCCGAAGTAGCTACTGATGCGTTTGTATTTATTCATTTGAATTATTACCCACATTAAAATCTGCAATAGATCTGACAACACGAAGTAATACTGTCGTAATCATACACGTCTGTTCAATTTCAAACTAGTTACTAACAACTAGTCTCCAAAAATGAGATTTACGATTGCCGATCACCCGCTGTCCGTCTATCTGTTCGTCGGACTCGGCGGCTGTACGCGTGCTGTCTGACGTCTCGACGGCAGGACGGAGCACGGGAGAGCCGACCGCCGCTTTACAGCTGTTGCGGTAGCAAATCGCAGCCGATCGAGCGTTTCTACGGCCGTAAGGAGGGTGAAACTGCTTAACGCAGGTGTTCAACCGCGGAGACGGTCGATCGGCTAAATGCGAATGTGTGGTGTAAAACACTCGGCGAAAGCCGACTCCGCGTCGATTGGTTTGGTGAGACCCTTAGACAGCAAGTGTGATGAAAAATAATAGGTAACTTCGTAACACATAAATGTAACGTTATGTTTTTATTAAAAAAACCCTAAGCTATGTGCTTTTTGCAATACTAATATAGCATTAGCTTTGGTTTTCAAGTGCAAAGTAAAAAAAAGCCTTGTAACATTCAATCTAATGCATAGACTGCATAGCTATCAAACATTGACATACCTATAATATAAAGGTGCATACAGACCAAAAGAGCACTCGCTGTTCTATCCCCCTACTCTACGAAATTCGATAGTTACACGAAACGTGATTCGTTGATTTCGTAGAGTGGGGGATAGAACAGCGGATGCTCTTTTCGTCTGCATGCACCTTTATAGTAAAGATTTATCACTTAACTTTACTCACGGTTGATTTAAGAATCTGCATTTAATTCTTCGAATTCATGAACAGTTCTCTGCTGGTAGTTTACGTAAGGTATGTAATATAAATTGCAAAGTAACATTTTTATATTTTCAGAAATAGCAGAGTTAACGCACAAATTTTCATCCGTGACTCTATATCGGAATCAGACTGTTCGGTATGCGGCACGTATGCACGCTATCATCGCCTGCCAGATGGAATTTCAACTCTACCCCATGGACATACAGTCTTGTCCAATTTACATTGAAAGTTGTGAGTAGAAAGGATTAACTATAATGGTAATATAACGGTAATGCTAACCTGCACATGACAATGTCGTGATTTGTTTACGTCAAATGAAATTTGCCTTGACGCCGACGACAATATGCATGAGGACAATATTGCCGATATTCTAAACCTTGACGAGTTGATTAAAATGATGACATAGATGACCAACATTTCTCAAACAGCATACGACATCCCTTATCTTGCCCACTCCGGTCCGGTTTAGTGCAGGCCATTTTTAACATAATTGCTCAATTCATTGGAAATTATTAGACTTTTATTCATATTTGGTGGTCGGAGGCATCCCCAAGCTATGGGAGTTTTTAAAGCTCAAGTGCTGGGAAGTTGCAAAACCCGCACAGCTAGAAAGATGTAATACAATTTCTCGTCTGTCTGTCTGTCTGCAACCATGGGCGTAACATCACTCCTGAAGCGTCAGGATAATTCATAATTTTAAGAATACGCAATAGTCCCATTGCTTGTTAAGCATGAGTGAAAATCGTGAAAGTTAAATCAATGTATTATTAGACTTTGCTTGCAGGTATCTTTTTTTTTACAGTTTCGTACAGTAACCAAAAAGTGAGATTCCGTTGGAGTGAGGCTGGAGTCACCATCAACCCGGAGCTGAAGCTGCTGCAGTATCACATTGGGGAGCCTCTTAGGCTCGAAGAAACCAATGGCTATATGATCGATAAGGACGGTAAGTTAGCGGAGCAATACTAAAATAATAACTAATTGATAGCATAGACTTGAATCCCTGTAGATGGAATAGCCACGAAATACGTGTACCTATATAATTTGTTAGGAAAATAAAGGAACGTGAGATGCAAGGGCGCTATCAGACGCCTACACTTTCCACACAAATTAGAAATAAGTCATGATGAGCGCAGTGGAAATTAAGTCAGTTTTAATTGAATGCATTCATAATTTAGGTATGCATTTACGCAGCTAGCACCCCACGCAGCTTGTGGCGGCATTGGTATGCATATTAATCATGCCGACGAAGTGCTAGAATAAAATACAGAAAAAATATGTTTACATCCTACACGTAAAGTGGGGATGGTTTTTCACTATTGGGTATCGTTTAAAAGGTATTTTAAAATAATAAAGGTCTCAAAAGGAAGCATTTTTTCATTAAGTCAATATTTTCGGATAAAGCAACTCCAGAGTTTGAAAAACAGAGACTCCTTCCAGCTTTTGATACCTGTGTCCAAAAAATAAGAATACAATATAATAGGTACTTATAAAGAAAATATTTCGAGCATAATTGCTTAGCCATTTTTGAATAAATACGGAATCTTACTCTGAGCACGGCCTGACATACTCTTGGCTGGTTTTTTTTATTAACAGTTTTAGTTAGTATTCATTTCATCTTGCCAGTTTAATAAAACCTACAATTAATAGTACCTATATTTATTGTAGGTACAAGTCAAAGAAAATAAAGCCAATAACTATGAATAACCAAGAATTCAAAGACTTACCAGGCGTTTCATTTATAATGAAGTCAAACCTTTGAGTTCGAGTGTCGATACGTATTTAACTACAAGGGTTTTAATTAACATTGAATAACAAAAACCGGGCCGAATGCGTGTCGTGCCTTGCATTTTTGGTGGTTCCGTAGCTGGATTTTATGTTATGACAGTTGTTTTGAGCAGTGTCAACTACCTACAAAAATACGTACAATCGTTAAAAAATAAATATAATAATATAATAAAAGTAATCAAATGCTCTGTTTTGAATACCTATTGACTTGTTTAAATTCCTATATGGCAATTTTAAATATACTGTACACCTACATGTCTATCACTCTAACTAAAGTTCAGGTTCATAAGCATGAACCTTAAGATAAAGTTCTATTCTAAATGATGTACCTATGTACGGACACCGGACACACCTCAAAAACTGTGAATTTTTGATATTTTGGCAACGGAACCTTATGAAGATAATTTAATTTAAACTCGCGTAATTCTCGTTATTCTCGAAAATATATTTATTATTACTTACCTTTAAATAATAACTTTAAGGTTGATTTTCTAGCTTTCATGTGAAAAATTTGCGGATTGATTTGTTTTTCAGGTAACTACTCAAGACTGGTGGTATACTTTAGGTTTGAGCGACAAATAGGTCACCACTTGATCCAGACGTTTGCTCCGTCATCCCTCGTGGTCATGCTGTCGTGGTTCAGCTTCTGGCTGGACTTGGACGCCATTCCTGGCCGGGTGACCTTGCTGGTGACTTGCATGTTGACTCTCGTCACCATGTTCACTGGTCTGCGAGCAGATATACCTCCTGTAGCTTATGTAAAGGTTCGAAGAAATGATAATTAATTAATTTATCAGACTACGGTTTCCTGAAAATGTTTTATTGTGTAAAGAACAAATATTTTTCCTAACGCTGAATGGACTTATGGATTTATCCATTGTATTGGGCTGCGGCTTCTTGACCGCTCCCCATCAACCTTGTCAGTAATTAGACGTTGCTCAAGATTATGACCCTCATTCCTGGCTATGTGACCGAAAAACTCCAGAATCATTCGCAGACAGTTGGTCGATAGCCTGGTTTTAAATGTGTTACCTTAATGTACTTATTATATTCTATACTAACATCTGTTAAGAGCTTTTTCCGTATTAGATTTACACCCTGTAGGTATACCGTAATGTAAGCAGCCCTCGTCCACGCCCTTACTTTTCCAAAATTACATCTTTTTCGCAAATTATCCCTCATTACTTTCACAAAGGACGTGTTATTTGTAGAAACTTATGAGGACTTTTACTAAAAAGGCAGGCCTGTGTGTGAACACGAAAGTTTCGGGATTATGATTGCTTAACATGACACATAAAAGCCGTTTCACACCAATTCGCGAGTATAAACGGTAGTTTCTTATCGGTACTTCACGGGTCAGTAGTATAGGGTTAGAACCGGAAGTAGTTTTAATTTTTATGTGTAACTTAGACTTAAACCATTCAAAAGAGTTTGTTGCTATCCCAATTTGAATAAAGAATCATTTGACTGTGACTTTGACTCATGGTAGGGATATACTTACTAACTATTTGGATGTAACGTTTATTGTTGAAAAATCAAGATGATAATACAGTAGCTGTTAAAATATAAATGTGATAAGATAAATGTCCTTCCTAAAAATGTTGCAATCACCTACTGTTTCACTATTCTAATTTGTTTCCGCTACCCAAAGGTTGTCTGGAAGAGATTGCTTTATAACGATAAGACCGCCTGTTGTGTACCTCTATGTATAATCGTCTGTTTCAACCATGTTTTCATTTTTGTTAAGGTGTGCAATAAAGAGTATCATATCTATCTACCTATATCTATCTATCTATAAAATCAATGTGATAGAAACGCCACCTACTTCATTTTCTCTAGCCGCACCATAAGTTTTTTGCGTTTAGCCAACTCTTGGTAAGGCAATTGTAAAAAGCCATATTGTGAGTCGACAGCTGAGTTATGAGAGCCCAAAACGATTAGGGTCCGGTTTATCCATGTTTTTTCTATTACTGATACCTTCAAATGAAATACTGCTCAAGTCATTTTACTTCTAGGCCCTGGACTTATGGATGGCCGGTTGCATGATGTTCGTATTCGCAGCCCTGGGAGAGTTTGTCGTTGTAAAGGTTTTGGACAAACAATACCAGATGAACAAAAATAAAGCTCAAGAATCTATGCCACGAATTATTCCAGTGGTAAGTTTTATTATATCTTCCAAGTATTAACCATTCCTAGTTTGTTATTGTTAATGAAATCGGAAAACATCCTATGCCGTAATTGAAAAAAGAAAAACTATAATTAGTACAAGGGTTTTGTTTTCAATTTCGAATACTGAACCCTTAAAAATAACAAGGCTTCAAGTTAGCGATGCTAGGAACAGTGTTTTTGTTTCAAGACAGAATTTCCAATAAATACCGCTTTTAAGATTTTACTTACTAATTGCATCTCGTAGTTTCATTTAGATATTACTCAAACAATTGGTAGAGATAGTTACGCATAAACATTTTGTTATTTACGCTTCCCAACGGTGACTTTTGCTAGAGGAATATTTTAAATAATGCATAGTAGGTATGTGCCCTTGGAGGACATAATAAATAATAGTATAATGTTATATCTGTTTAAGTACCTACTATAAAAAGAAAATGAGTATGTGCCTATAAAATACATACATATATTTCATAAAAACATGATGTTAAAATAGTTAAATAATTAATTAGGTGGTATATAATGTAATATCGAAATATCTACTACTCAATGCAGGCAACTCATTATCATGCAGGCTTTTATTTAAACCGAAAATTCAGATGCAGATTTGTAGAAAGTTGAGCATTATTAGATAAAAAATCTAATTTTAAACTAGTAAGAACTACGAACCAGGGATCGGAACCGGTTTTTTAGAAAAACCACGAAATAGCTCAATATCTTAAAATGTTTTACACTCTTTACGTAGTATTCAACATTTTATGTAACTATTTACATCATATTTTTGAATTACTCCATTAACAAAAAAAATATAAACCGAAGAACGAAAAAGAACGGAATTCGAACCGTTCTTTTGTATGGAGAAAAAACCGGTATCCGATCCCTGCTACGAACAAATAAAACATGGAAGCCGCACGCCATATTAAATTGCCTTTCAAAAACGGTCCTGAATTTTGATTGACAAGTGTCACTCTCTGTTTAATGCGTCACGGTACTGATTGTCAATATCAACCTATAAAAACTTAAACCGCCATTTAAAAATAGTTGTGATTGGTCCAACAAAGTTTTGATTGGTTATATTCTATAAACATTTGTCAAAGTTGTTGCGCCAAAATATGCGCGGTGTTAAGAAAAGCGCTATGTCCTGCCCATCTTGGCACATTTGAACAATTGCTTTTGGGGGCATTTTTAAGCTGGCGTTAGACGTCCATGTTATATATGGTCGCAGAGTAAGAAATGTTAGAAAAGTTCACTGAAAAGCAATGTACTTTGAAATGAATTGTGAAATTTGCGCTTGACAATGACAGTCCGCAGCCACTCGCAGCGTTTGACAACTAATCAGGACACGCGTTACGATCGTTCGCATGAAATAAAATTAATCGTGCAGTTAATTTAAATATTTGTAAATTTTTCATATTTGAAAACGACCAGGGGCCCATTTCTCAAAAGCTTGTAATACAAGTGGAAGTCTCTTTTTGACACTATTAATTAGATAAGGGTCATGGTAGCACACTGTATGAAACCTCCACCCTCGTAAACCAAGCTCTCTAAGAATAGTGTCTTAAGATCGTTACCGGAATAAGCGGTAACACGGCACTCCTTTGTCTATAATTTTGTACCCGTACTAAATCCGTAGGTACAATGTGACGGAAGGCTGGGATTACAACAGTGAGTTCTTACGCAACTAGTGCTCTCATTCCGTACCTACCCTACGACTTATGTAAGAACTGAGATAATAATCCCAACTACCTACTGAAACTAAAAACCAACGAATTTCACAATGACCATTGTCAGACCTTCTTTTGTTTTAACGTTCATGTTTATGATGTCATAATGTTTCAGCGTCTCAATGGCGACAAAGGGTCGTGCGGCACCGTGGCGGCCTGGGAAGGCAGCGGCGTCAGGTGTCGTAAGGTGGACGTCATGTCGCCAACGTCACCACCGCCCGTGTCACCCGCGGTACACCCGGCGCCCGCTGCGACTCCGCATTTGATAGGGGTTGAGCGCCGTCAGAGCATACTTCAGGTATTGATTTCTTGATTAAATAATGCAAAAACAAATACCTACAACGGCGTATCAACTCGTATCGCCTCTATGACATTCACGAAAATTCTACTAATTAAGTATGTAGGTAACTACTTAATGACATAATGACAAATGTAAGTATGTACATTTCTTCATTTGCCAGCATCCGTAGCCTAGTTGGTAGTGATCCTGCCTACAAAGCTGGAGATTCCGGGTTCGAATTCCAGCGAGGGCATCATTTGTTTATTTGGGTCAATCACGTGTTTTAAGTCATGCGTTGCTATGGATATGTTCTCCTGAGATACCCTCAAAATCAGTTTAATAGCAATAAAATTTAAAAAATTTAGTTTTTTTTCCGTGGCCTTTTCAGGGTGCGTCACCCACAAATCATGTTGGTAGACTTTCTTCTAGAAAACTATGCCATTTTTGTCCCCTGGTTGACGTGACAGCATATTATAAATTATGATTAGGTGATTGACCCATTTATCACAAATATTTGTTCTTTCGTCGTGGCTGTGTACGAGTACCTATGTATTTATGAATATCTATCTATCCACTTGACTCTATTATAGTCGCCTGGTACCCACATCACACGCCTTAATTGAGCTTACCTCTTAGCCAAGCTGCTAATTGCTAACGCTTAGTAGCGTATCGTAGTTTTCCCTTTCTGCCACTCTATCATATTAGTGCGACAAAGACAGTTAGCTGCCTTTTATTAAGCGTTAGCGATTGGCAAACTTGTCTAAACACCCAGACCCAAGTCGATTTGTGTAAGATGTCCCAAGATATTGATTTATTTCTTCTACGTATATGTTCTCATTTGATTCATCGCCTTTTGCAGGTAGCTTGGCTGGACGCGGACACAGGCCAGGAGCGGGTGCTGTGGCGAGAGATCGACAAACTTTCACGGGTTGTCTTTCCTGCACTATTTCTTCTCTTCGTCACCATGTATTGGCCGGTTCTTCTGCTCAAGACAAAAACGTCATCATAACACATATCGAGAGGGGAATCGTATCAGTAGGCGCATAGATCAACGTTGCTTCATTTTATCGAATTTCTGGAACATTCCACCAGGTATTCGGTCCGTTGGGCTTGCACAAAGGCAGAAAAGGCAACAGTGGCACTATTTTTAATACTTTTTGCCAGTTTTTCATTTTGTCACGTGAAGCTATTGTGCATAAAGTAAGTTCGAAAAGCTTTTGGATCATAAGAATCGAACGATTTATTTTTTATCAATCAAAGGATAAGTTAGGTCTTAAATGAGTTAATAAAAAAGGACTTAGGCAAATGTCTACTACAGAGAAAACTGAAGGAAAATGACAGAAAATCTAGGTACAAAATGCAAAAAGGGGAAATTAATCAACAAATCAAATAACGTACGTCATGCATTCATTCAACTTCAACTTGGTTAATGGACAGCTAATATAGAGAGCTAATAAAAAATGTATATCGTTTTAATACGTGTACCTACGTAATACATTAGTGCAATTTATTGCATAACCTAAAATAATCACAAAATAGTATTTGTAATTTAAAATGTTACTGTCTTTTGTATGTGCCTAACCTTGACTTTTTGAATTCTTCTTGATTTGTAATTTGTCTTTCATTATATCTTTTAAATAAACTAATGTATGAGTTCTATTAACGTAGACATATATAGCTATACGGGTATATAAGTATATAATGAAGAGTAGCTAAACAACCGAAAAGACCGTTAGAAGAATTTGATGGCGATGGAGGAGGTTAAGAAAGAAAAGAAAGAAACATTTATTCGTGACAACTTGACAAACAAGTAAAAAGATCAACACAAACAAAGAAAAAATAAACATTGAAATGGTCTTGAAGCAAAAACGGAGACCGTCGCTTTGTACTTGTCGCTTTTATTGCTATGACACTAGTTAAGATTTGAAGTCACGTGATAGCTTGTACATTTAATATTGCCCGGATGTTTTTGTTATGACGTGACACGCAGGGTCAGGCAAACTTTAGACTCTTTACGCGATTAAGTCCCGTTTGTCGTTAAAATGTGAGTGAAAATCGAAAAAGTTTATTACTTTACAAAAAAAGTCATTAAAATAGGGAAAGTGTTTGAAAAGGGTCTAGCAAGCCATATCACGATGAGATAGTTATTTTTGAGATGGTAAGCATGGCTATGCTAGCTGCAGAAAAAAGTACCTCACCCGTATCATTATCATCGTACCATATGATATTTATTCCTGGAATTAAATAAGTATTGATTTCAAAGTTAAATGCATCCCATTACTAATATTCGGCCTCAACAGCTGGAACAAAGTCGAAGTCGCTATGATCATGGTTATGGGGAGGCCTCTTGATCACATGACTTGCTGTGTTGGGTTTTGAACTAAAACCAATGTCTCAAACGACCTTGATATTAGTCATCTATTTCTACCTAGTGTTATCCCGGCCTTTGCCACAGCCCGCTTTTCTATTACCTTTCTTTCACTTTGCGCGATCCTGGGCATCTTCAAACTGCAAGCCCGTCGATGCCCGTCATATGAAAAATTAAGTACCTACTCCAGTATAGACCTATATATAACCTTTGACACGATGCGTCTGGAGAAACAACTCCAAATGAAAATGGTAATAAATAACCTAAATAAAGAGAAAAGATTTAAAGAAAGTACAAATAATAACTATATACAACATAGTTATTCATTGTACAAAGTAGGTATAATAAATCAAATAATTGCATTCAGGTAGCCTGTTAGGTTTTGAGACAGTTTAAAAAAGTTTCAGTATAATTAATAATAGTATTTTTCATCACACTTGCTGCCTAAGCGCCATTGTTTGCGTGCGCAGCGGGATTAATAGAAAAGTGAAATTTCCTTGGGAGTAATAGAAATGTCAGTACGTCGTTTAATAATGTTATTTCTTAAAAAAACTATTTTTTTTTGTCGTAAGTGTGATGAAAAACATTGTATGCATCACGGTCGGTAAGCGGAATACTAACTCGAATCATAAAAGCCCTCCCCCTAACGGCGTCGGGCTTCTAACACTCTCGTTAGTAATTCCGTACTTACTTCCCTTGATGCACTATGTACTATTAAAACACCTAAAATATTACTACATGATACATTGTATGCTATTACCATTACTTATGTACTGCTGAAACTCTTACTAGTTTCCTAAAATCCTTTGGTGCATAATTGCATATCCTGTGTTCAAAACCTCACTGGCAACAAGAAAATACTTGTTTTTTGGCTACTTTGTACAGGTTACACTTTTTGAAAATTATTTACATGTCTACATACAAAAGTGGCTTCACTTACTTTGTGTTCTGCCTACATTTCAAGTTACTTTTAGTAGGTTACTGAGCAAGATATGATACAGCCGTAGGCTAGTTTATCAATAGATTGGTAGGTATAATACCTATACTATGATAGTTACATTTGAAATTTTAGGTAGTATGAACGAAAAAGAAAAAATGTACAAATTAAGCACAATTTTTGTAATGTAAATATTTTCCAGCTACATGCGATGCTAGCACAAAATAGATTTATATTATATTTACAAAGGAAATATATATTTACTTATTATGTAAGTGTAAATGTATAATATGCATAATGTATTTTGAATTGAAGTCAAATGTAAACATTAATGATTTTATTAAAGAAAGTTAAATTTTGCTAACACTTCCCATATATATTATTGCTGACTTCTAATGGTGCTGCCACGTTTATTGTATTTTACCTATGGTATATAAATATAAACAACATCAAATAAAGCCTATCTACAACATGTTTTTTACTCCAATAAGGCAGCACTGTAATTACGTATTGCCTTGCCGATACAATGGAATATGATGATTATACGAATAACGTAATAATCGTAGTAACACATTAAATTAAAGAGTCTACTGGATATAATATTTGTTACTGTTCAGAAGTACGAATTTTTATTATTTCAATATTATTATTTATTTCAATATTTAACGAAACCGGTTACTCAAATAATGTAAGTCGTTGATTGTTCGACATTAAGAGGATCCTCATCAAGGAGTACCCCAGACCAAAGTCCGATATGTACCTAGTCCTACCGGAGGTTAGTGCTCTGCGAGAACGGGTATAGGCTGGTTGGTTAATATTAAAATTATCAGTTTATAAAATAAGTGCCTACATCAGCACAGCTTAAGCTTTAAAATTTGTGATAGTTATCTAATAGTAATTATAAAATAGTACGTTTTAGGGTTCCGTAGTAAACAAGGAACCTTTATAGTTTCGCAATGTCCGTCTGTCTGTCCGCAGCATAGTTATTACTAAGAAGTTGCGATTTGGTACAGATATAGGTACATTAATCACGGAGAAGTGGTAGAATAAAATATATAATTTTTTTTAGGTACAGTCACGTCTAATAATATGTATACATTTCGGAACGTATGTCAAAGCCATAAGGATCAAAATCGTATACATATTATTAGAGCCGACCGTACCTCCCTTACATATAAGGTGGGGATGTTTTTTTTTATTTTGCTGGAAGTAAGTGTGGGGTATCGTTGAATAGGTAGAACAAATAAGGATTTTTGGAGATATCATCGCCATAATAAATAAAAACCCCCTCTAGCGTTTGATCTGCGGGTCCAAAATCATGAAAAAATAATAAATATTTATTAGGCTTATAAAATTCTTGATATAAGACATTATTGTCCCAGCCGTTTTTGAATAACTACGGAACCCTACACTGAGCACGACACGACATGCTCTTGTCCAGTTTTTATTCATACATATTTCAAAGATTTACTACAAAAAATATTGAATAGTATATCTATATTTGAATTATTGAATATTTTTTCGAATTAAAGTATTTGTGGTTCCGATGACTTTTTTCTTAAATAATTTAAAGGCAGGTAGATATATAATATCACCCGACAAATAATATTTTTACAAAAATATTTCGTAGAGTTTTCCTCGATCAGTAAGAAAAAATAATGACTATCAATAATATAAGTGGGATTATCTTCGATTCCACAAACTACAACTTTCACAGTAAAAGTTGGTACCTAAATAAATTTCGTACAAATAACTTGCGCTTGAAGCGCTATGTCATTTGATTTCGAATAAGGTAAAAAGAAGGTTATTTGAAAACCATTTTTTTAATATACTACATATTGTTGATAACATTAACGTAGGTAGGTAAATTTCCTAAACTACATAGATTATTATGTAATACTATTGAATTATTACCTATGAAATTGGCGTTTTAGTCATTGATTTTAGTTGGTCCCTTTTTATTATCTAAGGAAGAATCTATATTCTTTTTGGTTTTCAACAGTGCACTGTGTAATAAAGGTGTTTTCACACTACAAACTGTTTTTTTTTTCTTGAGTAATAGTCAATAACCTTTGAAAACACTCTTATCATATGCTGCCGGTTCATACGTTTCTAAATTTGGTCTATTTTGATTTAGACAACAAAACTTATATAGGTAAGAAAAATAGACTTTTCATAAAATTCTCCATATAAAAAGCCAATTTCATAGGTCAATAATAAGTCTACTCCGTGATAAATAGGTAGCAATAGTTTAAAGAAAAATGTGTTTTTAATAAGTCTTGTATCGTCGGGTGAGAATGCAATTGTGCTATACGCCACTTGCCTTGGTTTAGAGGAGAGCGAAATGAAACAAAAAAAAATATTTCTTGGAATGTCTTATAATTTTTCAATATTTAACTTAACTGACACTTTAGTATATTAATTTACTATTTTTTGTTATATACAATTAATGTTTAACTTATAATAGTCATGAGATATAAGTAGTTTTACAATTGCCATATCCATTTTGGTAAGAAAATGTTTAACTTGCTATGTATGATATGACACAAAGTTATGGATGTGTCACAAAATGTTAGTGCAAAGTCAGGAAAGGTAGACATTAAAAGCAATTGTTTATGCAAATAAAAGTTATTTTTCGAATCATCATCATCATCATATCAGCCGAAAGACGTCCACTGCTGAAAATAGGCATCCCCCAAAGATTGCCTCGAATATGAAGACATAATTAGTCACGTGAATACATAATGGTGCCAACATTGATTTCCAATATTTATGTGAATCATTTTTTTACTTTCTTGTATATGGTACCATCTAATAGGTGACCTTCTCTATTTTGTGAAATGATAAACTTTTCAACGATATCTAGTGCTAATGTAAAAAATATCGATGAGAACAGCTTCAGCAATACGTTTACTAATGAATGACATATTAACGTTATTATTTCTTATCAACGAATACAGTTTAAGTACCTAAATACACGCTCTATAAATTAAAAGACATGTCATGTTATATGTACTTCAGTGGCCTATTTCACCATAATTACATTTATGACAATTGTAAAATATCACTATTTCTGAAGTCACAGGCCTCCGTAGGCTACGGCTACCGCTTTCGGTCGGACGGTCCATGTGCTTGTTTGCCACCAACATAAAATTATTACTAATAACGATATTATCTCGTTAATAAACTACTTTTTATTTTCCGAAACCCGTGACAATTGTCGCAAGGTTTTGTACAATTTTCATTAAATCTTGAATCTTGACATGAGGTTTATGTCGGAATTTCGCTACAATTGTCGTGTTTTTTGTGACAATTGTAATTTTGCTTCGCAAAAAAGTAGTCATTTACTGCGTATTTATTAAAGTTCCTGCACTATGTTTTATGTTGGTGGCAAACAAACGCACGGCTCTTCCGATGGTAAGCGGTAACTGTAGCCTATAGACGCTCCCAATTGGAGAAACCGTAAATGTACAATTGTAGAACTTGTCAATGTGGTGAAATTGGGGTCAGGTAGTGACCGATGCCTCCTGTGGCCAGGACTTAAATGGCATGGCATGGCAGGAAAACAGGAGGTCGCTGGATCGATTCCAGTCGGTCACTTTTTCTACAATATAATTATGTCGTTTCTTACAATTTATGGTTAGGTACCCGTAATTATAAATATTATGTATTTATACCACCAACTTATTAAGATAAAAGCTTGAAGTATGAATGACAAAAATCATTATAAATCAAACCTACCTTCTTTATTGTCATTTATCAAAGGAGAGGGTAGGTCAAAAAAGTATCGGATCGATACAATCAAATCTATTAGTGGATTATGTCACAAAAATGTTGATCGGTTAGTCGCTTGGCACACTGATAAATAGGCTGTTAACCGTAAATTTGTGTCATGTCCGGACATGGCACAATATTGTAATCACTATTTATTGCGGTTTGAGGATATGGCACAAAAATGTATGTTTTTTAAAAAGATAAAATAAGAATTTTCAAAAATCGATTACTGTTATGAACTACAAAAAAAATATGCTATCAAGAACCATTAAAAACCGATTTTGCTTGAAAATGGATATGGCACAATTGCATTCTCAGCCGACGGTATTTCAAAACTCAAGCCTTAATTAGAAACCAGCTCATGTTGGAAATAATGCTTTTAGGGGCGTGTTTGATTATGTTAAAAATATTGCAATTATTTCTTAGAAAACTAAGTGAACGATTGTTAATTATGATAATAAATTAATTTATAAAGAGTATCCTTTATTAAACCCTTTTTGGCTATTTTAAGGGTTCCGTAGTAAACTAGGAACCCTGATAGTTTATAGTTTGACTGCCTGCGACCATGACAAATGTAATCTAACTGCCGTCACCACACCGCCATAGGTATGGACCTATACCTACAGTATACAGTGTAGGTATTTTAACACAACCTCTTTGTTAATTTTTGCACTAGTAAATTCTATGGCGGGTTTAATTTTATGGCCAAAACTTGTCTTAATTAAATTTTGCTAGGAATGAATTGCCAGGCGTTCGGTGAATTGAATATGAACTCTGAACTAGCCCATTTTCGATGATCTGATCTCATTTACAAAAAAAATATATACATTTTTAAAAACAGGAAAAAATAAATATATTTTGTATAGGGTATACAAAATATCTTAATTTTTCCTAACCAAAATATTTTTCTTAGTACAGATGGTGCCTTTTTTAGGCGCTAGTGCGAGAAGTGGCTCATTTTACGTCAGGACCAAAACTTCGGAGGGCCATATCTGTACTAAAAAAAGTCGTATGAGACACATGCAAAAAGGAAATTCGTAACTCGTGTCGATTTAAAACATCGCCACTCGTTTCGGATTTCATGTTTTTCGCACTTGTGTCGTAATGTACTATTTTAGTAGAGATGGTGTGGCTCATTTCACGTCAGGTCCAAAACTTCGGAGGGTCATCTGTCCTAAAAAAAGTCATACGAGACAAGTGCGAAAATTTCACGTTTTCGTACATGTGTCGTAACGTAGGTTTTATTTTTTTTAAAGTTCGTTTTTTGAACGTCCCTTTTTTTTTAAGTTTTTAATCTTTTGTATTAAAAAATAAAAGTTCGAGACGCCCATTGCACGGCCTACAGTGCAGACCGAGACCCTAATACCAGTGTAAGGAACTTTATTTCACTCTGAATATAGGTGTTTTTTCCATGTTGCAGATACAAGGTTAAGTATAGAGGCAAAATTAGGTACGTATACCATTCTTTAGTTAAAAGCTAAAAAAGGTAAACAAATATGGCTGACTTTCCATAGCAATTGATACACGTCGACGTCAACGCCTTTGACACATGTCGTAAAACACGTTCGCAGATATATTTTTACGGTAATGCTAATAAATATCAATAATTTTACCAATTATTAAATAATGCAAGTTTGAACCCTTGTTTAATTTTTTTTTACTTTCAACAGTCGAATTCGTAGCTGCTATATTATATCAGTTGACTCTAGATCATGGTCTCTTCTTTGTTTCTGATTTATGTATAGATGGGACATATGTATATACGAGATCGAAATTAAAAAATATCACACTTTAGCCAGCTGGGAAACGTGAAGAAGAACTTTCACCGGATTGAAAAAAGGAAACAAAAACGAAAGAAGGGAAAGGGTTGAATCTTATAGGTTAACAAAACCAGATAAATGTAAAGAACAGACTGAAAGTATTATAGACTGTTTTTTTCGTGTTCATAAGTAGGGTAATTAGCGCTCAAATAATAAAGTAATAGTAGTGTAGTAATTTTTTTTGTATAGAAAGAAAACAAAACATTAAGTCATATACCAATAAAGGCATGTACAAAGGCGAACTTATCCCTTTAAGGGATCTGTTACAGTTAAGCTTTGAGTAGATGAGAGAAGATAATGAAAACGATAATATATTATGATAGTTAAGGGAATTATGGGGTATGGTGACCGTGACTTGACATGTGGGAACGTTTAGGGAATTTGAATCACTTCTGCCGCGGCGGGTCGTCTAACTTTACGTAGGTACCGACCGGTAGTGATTCAGGTCATGGCTGCCAGAACAATGATTCGCACTTCACGCGCCACGAGCAGAAGGTGACATAACCAGTGAATGAGTAATTTCCGAGAGTAGGATAATTTGATTGTTTTTCACGTCAAACGTTGTACGTAGGGTTTTCATACAATGTATGTTTACAATTCCTCAGAGTTTCAAATGGCAAATTAAACATAATATAGGTAGTTTCACCAGAGTTGAGGTGAATGATACCATTGATATGATAACACATGAATGAATGACTTGATTTGACTTGTTTTGAAAATGTACCAAATATCAATTTGCTGAATTTGCATCATCATCTGACAGGTTATTTAAAATTAATTTTTAAAAATAAATGAATGTGTAAGTAATATGCTCTTTTTCGGATTTAAGGTAGTTTCCCTCCAGGGCCTGGCTACTATACATATATAGTACCATTTTATATACCCCATTTTCTCGCACCCCGTATGTTTTTTCTAAAATCTGTAAATGCCACATTTCATTAATTTAAAATCAAGGAAGGTCTTCTAAGACCATTTTCGCGTAACTATCAAATTATGCGGAATCCTCGTGAGCATCCTGCAATAAAATGGACATGACTACATATAAAACTGATGGAGTTTAATTAATTAATTATCAAATATAAAAAAAAACATAAGGCTGCATTGAGGAAACCAAGTATTGAAAAGGCAAAATCGCTTGTCAATGATATCACTAATTATTTTTTTTCTTTATTCATGTTTCTATTGAATTTCAGCCATCTTTTACGAAAAATTTCGAAATACTGTCTCGAACCTTTCTCATTCTTGTTTTTATTATAGGAATCGGTAGATATGAGTAAAAGTGTGCTATTAGATTTGATATAGGCTGCGGCAGTTACAAGAATGTTCTTTAAAAAATACCCCAACTAGCAAAATATAGTCATATAGAAGTTGACACAACGTTTTGCATATAACTTCTAGTCTAATTTGGTTGGTCATATAAACGTAAGGTAAACGGTTATAAAAGGCGAATGTGGCGCAAATTATACGACTTATTGGTGAGATAAACGTTAAATAAAGGTTTGCATGGCGACTTAAATCGTTTATTAAAGGTATTGTAACGATTAAGGAATGACCAAAAAGTTGTATAAAGAGTACAACAAAAACCTTTACGCGACCTAAATATCAAATAAATGTTTTATTACTGACCATTTTGTTTTATAGAAGGTTTAGTATAACCCTTACTCATTGCTTATCGGACTTTTAAGTTACATAAATGTTTTTAAGTTTTATTTATGAAACTGCTCCTGACATTTATTTTAGATACGCGCAAAACTTGGTGTGTGTGACAAAAAAGTGTACGGAAAAATAATACAAGGTAATTTTATAAGATTTGTAATAGAAATTATTGTTCTATATATTGAGCATTTGCACATTTGGCGTGAGCTGAATTCGTATGGGAAGGTCACTTTACCGTTAAAGTTTATGATGATATACAGTTTTTTTGCTGTCGCGCTCTTAATATATGCGAAATCATTATAATTTATAACAATATTTCTTCATATTTTATTATAGTTAAGGTTAGCCATTTTGGAACAAGTCATGGATTTATACTTATACGACTACAATATAACTTTATCTTAAGTAAAGGTTTTTATAACGACTACAAATTGTCCGCCATTACTAAGCCGCCATTACTAGTCCGCCACTTCGTTTGTACCGTTTCCACGATGTAACGTCCATGGTTTTTTTCTTTTAAATAGTACTGTGATGCTCACGAAATGGCGACTAATGTTTTATAATATTAATTTCAAATCGACTATAAATTGCATGATGTTTTATAACCGTAACTTAAAATCAATTTAAAAACAAATAGTCCAATAAAAGGAATATAACGAGTTCGGCAACAACTAAAGGTTTTTCAAAGTTTTTGTTTGACGTTAATATAACCAACAGTTGAATAAAGGGTAGATAACAGTCCCGCTGATATCTTTTTGTCATATTGAAGTTACCTTCAATACCGCTATATAACTGTCGAGATAAGGTTTTATGATATCACTTATACAACAATAAAATTATGTAGACGTTGTAAAAATGACCTTATTACGACGGTTCTGTTTTTTCTAAACCCTTTATAAGACGAAAACGTTTATACAACTTTGAACATCATTAAGTAAACGTTTTCTTTAAAACCTCTACATGATTGTTGTATAATTAAGTCGCAAAAACGTTTATTTACCATAGTAATTAGACTATTTGGCAGGACGACTAAACTATCAGATTTATAACGTTTATTTGACTAACAGGTTAACTAAAAACGACTATAAAACTCTTATATGGCTAAAGGTCGTATAACTCTTGATTTATATGACTTCTTTGCTAGTTGGGACGCCACAAAACTACCTCTTTAGCAGTAAACTGTATGTTGTAAGGTTGCTATACTTTGCCGATTCCTTTCTGAATCTTCTTCCAGACAAGTTTTGTTACAGATTACAAATACAAATTTAATTTTGTATTCAATGTCGGTTTACTGGGAAATATTAGCGCAGCTACGGTCTAAATTATAGGAGATAGCTTTGTATTCGTAAATTTTAGTGTTTTGCTTATTTATACAACCCTGTACAAAAAAACCTTCCAATTTTGCTTCTCTATACAATACTGGCTACATCCTTAAATGGATAATCAATATTTTTGCATTCAATTTAGAATTCATGGGTGTAACCCGCAAATACTAAGCTGCGCACTGTAGCGTAGCGGGTTGAGTGCGTCATCCATTATCCATTGCGACTCCTTCATCATGCGGAGGCGTGCCACATTGACACTTGAGCTTGTAATGTAGTCTGCTGTGCACTAGTGCAAATCATAATTAAGAGTACAATGTACATTTACGTCAAATAGAAGTAGGTTAAAAGCTTGCTGGACATAATATATACACAGAGAACTAACAAGAATATTGGCTTCTGACAATATACTTTTTACTGCAATGGAAATGCCTGATGGCCTGTATAGATCCGGCCCCATCGTTTGCGCGATTATAATCCTTATTATAACACGTGCCTGTAACCGGTTTGAATAAACGTAATGTACTATCAAATAAGTTGGTACTTAAATACAAATAATTGTAAGACAGTTTTTAAAAAAATATACCCAAATACCATATTTTTTTACGGAATTCAAAATTTCGTTCTGTAACACAGAGTTTCCTAGCTCAGGACTCAGGACACGGGGTCGTGATATCATTACTGAATTTAAGTTGATTTTAGTACTTTTTTCATTATTAGATATTGTTTTGCACTGAACCTGTTCAAACCTTAATCAGTCGGAAAAACAAAGTTGTACGCTCGGTGGTGAAAAGTAAACAGTTTATACTCGTATAAACCGATGTTTATTTTTCATAGGGTTGTCGAACGACTAACCTAATCGTACCGTTAATTGTTTTTTCCCAAAAGTAATACATGAATTCCTTAACTTCAAGAATAGAAAGGATATTATACCTATATCTGAAAATGATCTGTTTACGAATTAATGTATTTACGTCTGTGAATTTATGAATATTGCGCTATAAAATGAGGGACATAAATTATTTGACATCACACCTGTTCGGTAAGTGCGCCAATACGCTGCGGTGATGCGCGCCGTAGGTGCGTCATTACGTCCTAGTAGGCCGTTAAGGATTTTCATACAACATTACGTCGCACTAGCGCGGTCCGGCGCACGCCGCGCGCCGCGCCGAGATTTCTTTTATGAAAATGATGAAATTAAGTCATCCCTGATTTAGACCATTTTAGAGTAGTTTTGTGAAAATATATTGTTTTTAGTTTTTAATATATTTATTTTCAAAACTACAAATTATGTACATAGATTAAATCTAACTAATCTACTTAACCTAACCTATATCTAAGATTGGCCCTTGTGGCATTGTACCGAGAATGCTGGCGGCATTTCCTCGCTGTATCGCAATACTGATGCGTTGTGCGAGGAAGTCGCCAGCTCTTCGGTCTCTAGTTACATCAACCAGACGTTTCGCGATCTCAGCAAACAATTTGCGTGCGCTGCGGCCCCAAGAACCTAAAGTTTCTACGCCAAACGGTACAAAATCGTACTCTTTGCCGAGGCCCTTATATTTATTACGTTTTAAAAATTCGGCATTTTCAGCCGCAGCGGCTGCCTTAAACGTAGTTCGTTGAAGATGGGACGGTGCCAGGGTATCTACGCAAGTAGCATCCCATACCAACATCCGTCCCAAGCTCCAAGGAACCAAAGACACACCATCAGGTCTCTTACCATCATCCCTAATAATACCAGTAGGCTCAAGAAGAGCAGGTACGTTGATCGTGGCAAGAGACCTGCGGATTATTGTTTTATTTACTTTTTTGCATCACAAGTGTGATGAAAAACATTGTGTGTACCACGGGCGGTACAAGAATTATGAACTCGTGTGAAGTAAAGCCCGCGCCTTCGGCTTGGGCTTTACTTTCACACTCGTTCGCAAATTCTTACTTACCGCCCTAAATACACAATGTACTATGCTGGCTTGTTAAAATGAGTCAAATGCGTGTGCAGACTAAATATTTAATCATGAAAATGTCAATTAAACTAACGGACAGAGAACTTAATATATGTGTGTGAATCATGTTCACATTGATTAATTGCTTTATTTTTCCAATATAATAATTATTTAGCGTAGAAATTGTGCCTAAAAAGACAATACTCTCAAAACTTAAGTTTGCTCATTGTACTAAAAATAGTTTAATTTCTCTTTATTTTTGAAATGAAAGAAAATTGTATCGTCCAGTAGGTAACAGAAATAACAAAAAATACTCACAAAATTAATTACTTAGTGAGCAAAGCAGGTACAGTCGAGTGCATTAATATATAGACATTTGTAAGGGATCAGTATGGAGAAGTGTATATATATTAATACCCTTGACTGTAGGTACTCAATTAATCCTTTCGAATTTCAGTTGGGGCAAGTGAAATTAAATATTTACGAATGTCGTTTTGGTCACTAAAAAACCGGCCTGGTGCGAGTCGGACTCGCGCGCGAAGAGTTTCGTACCGTTATCAATTTATCATAAAAAAATACAGCTAAATCAATCTACCGCAAAAACAATAAGAGATAATTTAATCAAACCAAAAATCGTTGAAAGATTTCATTAATATATATATCTTTTTTTTTATATGACGTTGTTTAAAAAATAGAGGGCAAAACCGTTCACTTGAGTAAAACTGTGTTTTAGAAACCTTTATATTATTTTCAAAAGACCTTTCTATTGTAAACCCACACACATATATTATGTACATCGAAAAAAAATCTACCCCTCAGTTACATTTAGAGGGACAGGGTAACAGTGGAGGGCCCCAGTTATTTTTTTACGTGGGTCCAACAAATTTTACAATATAGTATCACAACTATGAACGATTCATACAAATTTCGTAATTTACTCTCATTTATAGTTTCCGAGTAAATCGGCTGTGACAGACGGACATGACGAATCTATATATAAAATTAAAGGAATTAATTGCACCGAAATGAGCTACATTAAAGTTTTATTGCACTTTCCCTTCAGAGTCCATTTAATTATTCCCCACCATAAATCACTGTGCATTTCAAACATGTGAATATACTTATTTTTACAAGTAATATTACCTACAGTCAAGTGCAAAAATAAGTATCGAAAGAATCCACTCATATATATATTACGAAGTTCTTATTACACAGACTTAGAGTGCACTGGGACATATTTTTTGAACATTTTTGTATACACCTTATTTTGTCTTTGACTGTACATAGCTGGGGCTTTGCAAAGGCTTAACATTTACAGAAAACATTCGGAATAAAATATTTCGTTAATCCCACAAATTAAAAGGATTCATTGTGTTATAAAATTGTATCCATCAGCTTACAGGGACAATGCCAAAATGACTGAGCAGGGTAACTGATCAATTGATTGAATCACGAGTGGGGAATAGCGAGTCATTAATTTTGTTTGTGGTTCTTATGAATGACAACGTCAACAGCAGATACGTTATTATTTACGGGTGACAACAATGAGATACGAGTATAATCATATTACATAGGCGATCGCAACACCGGGCGATGCTCACCGACATCACCATCCCCAATGACGAGAACCTCGTAAAGGCCGAAAAAGACAAACCTAGTAAGTATTTAGACTTGGCTCACGCAATAACCGACATGCGGGAGGTTGAA